>CM035113.1:26387479-26646772 GCA_020205505.1 Panax japonicus
AGATGAAAAGGTGTTTAGATGAACATGATCAACTGATGAATATCTTTGGCCTGTAGTGCAAAGATTACTTGTTGATGAATATCTTTGGCATGTAGTGCAAAGATGACTTGTTGATGTATATCTTTGGCCGTAGTGCAAAGATGAATTTATTAGTATGATTATGAACATGAACTGTGATTTGGTATAACCATGATCTTTGATGTTTCAGGTGATAAAAATTATCTTTGTCTTGGATGAGAAAATGAATTTAGAACAACAATTACGATTATGAATTATACATGTGATTGTGGACAGGAATTGTTGATTGATGTTACAGGGATAAAACATTGTTAGTGGACTTTTAACATGGAGAAGATAATAAACTTTATAGTCTATTTGACTCTTCTAATGGATTGCTCGTTCCGCTGCAACTATGATTGAAATTTTTTATCATATACTATATGTTCTAAATCTCTGATTTATTACTGTTGAAGTCTATTGATAATTTATTTATCTTTAGTCGTGATATTCTTTAATTAGCTAGTTGTGCTCACCCTTTTGGTTCACAATTCCTTTCAGGTAATACGGGTGTAGCTGGGTTGAGCGGGGGATAACAGGGGAATAGAACGGTGGTCATCATTTAGTAGTTATATTTGGTGAATCAACTAGGGTGAGGCGAACCCAACGTTGGAAGGGTGTTTTGCCACTGTCATACAAGATGTCTAATGGCATACCACCTCGTGTCATCATAAGACATGGATGTGCTCATCCACTTGCTGAGTATATCTACCAGCACTATCTATATGATCTTGGAGTCTATTTGAAATATAACTCTCAATTAGAGACAGTGGAGATAATTATATGTCAAGAGAAGACTCGCCATTGGGAAAAATATGATAGTAATCTTCTTGTTTTTCTTTGGGGTCTATTGGGTCAACTAAGGATAATTATGTGGCCATATGATATCTATAATAACCTAGACGGATGGCCTCCCATGTACGAAGGTTTACTTGAGCACTTCCCAAAGATTCTAATTTCTAAAACAGTTTTCGACTATACCTTTATGTAAGGTGTCATTATGAGGTGCTGTCCACGGTTGGGACATGAGTCACAGTTGATATATATTTGTATCCAAACTCACAGAATATGTGTTGTTGTATTTTGCACGATAATTGTTGTAATAAAATTGTAGTTGTTTTCTGTACCATGTATTTGGCGACTCAGAATGGGTTGGATGGAATGGACCTATTTTGGGGTCGTTACACAATCCATTAGAAGAGTCAAGTAACGTATGATATCTACTATCTTCTATAATTTAAAAAGTTTATCAACAGTTTTATCAATGAAACTCAGCTTAATAAATAATCCACATCATCGAATCATCCTTGAACTACGGCCAATGATATTCATTAGTATCACGACCACAAATTATCCATGCACTACGGGCCAAGGATATTTGTATTTTCATCAATGGGTATGATCATGCCAACAACTGTCCATCAATGTACTACGGGCCAATGAGGACTTTTACCACATCATTTGTAACATTACGATTATGATTATACCGAATAATCTCTGGTCATAATCATACCAAGTCCATCTATGCACTACGGGCCATAGATGACTTTCATTATAATATAAGCATGAGGATGATAACAATGATTTAAGAATTCAATTAAAAGAAAGCAAAGGATAAATTTTTAAATATTTATAATTTAATTTATCTAGAATTCAATAATGTCCAAATTGTCAACATGATACTGCTTTGTGGAGTAAAATTCAATAATAATATTGTATCAAAAATGGTTTGGACCGAAAAGAAATCAATTTTTGTCATGAATAGTATCCTGGGTGAATAGTAACCAAGTGAATAGTGTGACATCCCCGGATTCGGGTACTTAAATTTCCACATGATTTGGTGTTCATTATTCAAACATCTTATGTCTATCTACCAATAATAAATGAAAACATAAATAGATAGAAATAAATCCTCTCCTTAAGGAGTTGCATCATCAGAAATAAATATATCAATCCCGGGTCATACTAACCTTAAATCTTAACTGCAGAAACATAAACAATTAATCGACTTACACAACATTAACATAAGTCTAAAATAGGAATACATAATCACATAAACAACAAGTCTTCATCACTAGTTAATCTTGCCTTGCATTCGCTAGTAGAAGGCTCGTCGGACCTTTCGTTCTTAACTGCAATGTTATTATTATGCAAGAGTGAGCACGATTGCCCACAAGTATAAAAAATAAAACAATAATATAATAACATGCGAGTGAATCAAAGAATTCTAAAATAAGAACTCAACTTTTGAATCATGAATGAATAACAAGAATCAAAAGAATTTCTGAGGGTCATAAGACCTTGAACTATGTCCTAGGTTATCAAGGGTTATACTTGAAACCTTTAACAGTCATAAGATTATGGACTCTTCTACTCATACTTAGGGGGATCATCCCTTAGTACCATACTGTACACAATATCTTAACGCTAACGCATAAGAAATCCCTATACAGGGTTGTTCATCTCAGTTTGACATTAGAGTCCGCACCAAAGGAAGTTTGATTTGGATAAATCAATAAGAGTTCTGAAATTTAGAACGCTCATCAACTATGGACTAGTCCAATCAATAAGGGTTCTCTAGTCTTACAAGGTTCAACAATAATTGATATTGAAATCTAATAACAAACTTAAGAGGTACACAATAGAATAAATATTGTATAACAGAATCATACTTTGAATGGATAAATAAATAATAAGAACTTGCTCGATATAGAACATAAAGCTGAAATTTGTTCAATGTAAGGATATAAGTTTATAAACTTGCACAACAATAACGAGTAGGGTTATGAAACTTACCTCGTGCGTAGGTTACACATTAATTATACATGTTCCTTAATTTAATCCTAATACAATTTACATTCACAATACCAGTTAATTATAACGTAACTAGTTATCACCAGTTCATTCTTTTGTCTAAATTCTGGTTATGACTATACTTAGTCAAATTACCACACTTATTGTCATATAATATAACACTACATGAACAATAAGCTAACTATGCGTTTAATAATTCAATCCACACGTAAATGCGTTATTGACATGTTAAGAATATACTTTAACGTCTCATTATTCGTCTAACATATTTGAATGTACATTTGATTAGGTTACTATCACATTCTTAGACTTGAACAATTAAAAAAAAATCATTTCTGGACAATCTGCAAACTGGCGCTGTGGCGCCACTGTTTGGCTTGTTCTTGGCGCTGCGGCGCGGGCCTTAAGGCATGGAGTTGGCGCCGCGCCGCGGCAAACCAGTACTATTTCTGAAATTCGCGAAAAATTACAGAACATTGCCAAAACCTCCAAATTAATTTGTTCTTACACGAATTTAGCCATACCTAAACACTGTAATACACATATAACTACTACTCTACCTTTCTAGCATGATTTTAACAAGTTAAAACACATAATTTATGGAATCAAAACATATAATTTTACTATTCTTGATGTTCTTGAAAGTTTTGAACATAAAACATAAAAATTAACACTACAGTTTCGTTATAACACCAAATTTGTCCATTCAAATTTTGTTTTCTTCGTTTTAACATGCATAATTTCATACAAGTGTAAATTTATGATACAATATATGATTAATGTATTAAATTTGGTACGTAAAGCCATATGGCCATATTTTCACTTTTATACTCTGTAACTTTTAAAATAATTCAATTACTATATATTTGTATGGATTTAATACTTTGAAAACATACAAAGATGGTAGGTAACATGTTATTATAATCTATTGTCATAAACAAACACATAATTGCTACCTTTTCTAATTACAGAGACCTTAACAGAACTTTAAAAACTATTTTCATAAAAATATAAATAACATAATTTGAAATTGGTTTAAAGGAATTACCCAGAGCATAGATTAGTAGAGAAACCTTTCTCAGTTGTTTCTTCAATCACCCACTCACAATCTCCCTCAACAATTCTAAATTTCTCTCTGTAAACTTGTTTTTCTTATTTCTAGACTTAAAGAATAAAGGAGGAAGACGTACATAATAAAGGAAACGGATGCAGTTGTGGTTAGTTAACCAATCATGGGTTTACTGCCCTCAACCTCCACTAAGGCCTTGTTTGGCTAACCTTAAAAGAACTCAAACTCAATTAATTTAATTAATCCTATATATTATTGTTTAATAGTGTCACACTTATTTACACAATAAATCAAATATCTTATTTAATTTAATTTGAATAAAATATAATAATTTCTCATTAATTCACATAGTCACATAATTAAATTTCTCATTTATTAATTATGTCAAATTATTAATTCTCTAATTAATTATTAAAATAAATTATGCTTATTAAATATTTCATTTAATTCAATAAGCACACATAAATGCATACTTTGAATATTAAATATTCTCCACGTTAATTTAATAAATATAACACATATAATTAAATTAATCTACCACAATTGCATCAATTAATTATTTAATTCAATAATTAAATCATCAAAAATATTTATTTAATTCAATAAATATTCAAATAATTATTACTTCAAATAATTATTACAAAATCTCGTTTGTCACATCTTTCCCCCTTAAAAGGATTCTGTCCCCAGAATCACGACTCAATCAATTCAACCTGTTACATTTCCCCCTACAAAGATTATGTCCCCAGAATTGCTTACACATAATTTAAGTAAATAAATGAGGGTAATTTTTCATCATATTCTCTTCGAGTTCCCACGTTGCTTCTCCAACATTGTGGTTCCTCTAAATTACCTTAACAAAATGTATTACTTTATTTCTAAGAACTTGTTCTTTTCTGTGGACAATATAAACAGGAATTTCTTCGTAAGATAAATCGTTTTTAAAATGTAGGGGCTCATATTCAATTACATGCTTGTAGTCGGGTTTATAGGGTCGTAAAATGGAAACTTGGAAGACATTGTGGACATTCTCGAGTGCTGGAGGTAAGGCTACCTTATACGCAACTTCTTCGATTCTTCGCAGCACTTCGAAGGGTCGTCCAATGAATCTTGGGCTTAATTTCCCTTTCTTTCTAAACCTAATCTTTCCCTTCCAGGGAGAGACCTTCAAAAACACATAACTACCCGATTCAAACTCAATATTTTTACGGTGTGGGTCAGCGTATTTCTTTTACCTATCTTGAGTTGCTACCAGTCTTGTTCGGATCACTTTGACTATTTTTGATGTCTGATGTACTAATTCTGGGCCTACTAATTGTCTTTCGCCAACTTCATCTCAGTATTGCGGAGTTTTGCACTTTCTGCTGTATAATGCTTCATAAGGCGGCATGCCAATACTGGCGTGGTAACTATTGTTGTAGCCGAACTCTACGATCGGTAGGTGATCATCCCAATGACCTTTAAAAGTCTATTACACAACCTCTTAACATATCTTCTAATGTTTGAATCTTTCTTTCACTCTGCCTACCTGTCTGAGGGTGATATGTTGTACTTATTCGCAATTGCATACCCATGCATTAATGTAGACATTTCCAGAAGTTTGATGTAAAGCGCGGATCCCTATCGAAAAAAATTGACACCGGAACTCCGTGTCTCGAAACAATATCTTTTATATATAATTTTGTCAATTGGTCTAAGTTAAATTTGATTCTGATCGGAAGGAAGTGTGCAAATTTTGTCAATCGGTCAACGATAACCTATACTGTGTTGTAGCCTTTCTGAGTTATCAGAAGTTCAACCACGAAATCTATCGTAATATGTTCCCATTTCTATTTTGGGATCTTCAATGGTTTTAGCAACCCACTCGGCCTCTGATGTTCTGCTTTCACTTTCTGACATGTCAGACATTTGGCAACACACTCTACAACATCTCGTTTTAGATTTGGCCACCAAAAATGTTATCGAAGATCTTGGTACATCTTGGTACTGCCAGGGTGAATCGAATATCGTGAGCTATGAGCCACGCTCAAAATGTCTTCCTTAATCTCTGGTACTGGCGGTACCCAAATTCTGCTCTCAAATCTAAGTATTCCTTCCTTGTCCATCTTATATCTCAGTTCGATTCCTTCAAATATCTTCTTTTTCACCTGTTTACATTCTTCATCTTGAAGTTGAGCTTCTTTAACTTTATCCAGTAGGGTTGTACCAGATTACATCTGAAACAATTTATCATCAATTTCTATAGGATACTTCACTTCCAATTCTAACTTCTCCATGGATGAAATTAACTCCTTCTGAGCAGTCGACATCATCAATTTCTCCCGAACCTTTCTACTTAAGGCGCCAGCAACCACATTTGCCTTACCCAGATGGTTTAAAATCTCCCAATCATAGTCTTTAATTAACTCCAACCACCTTCTTTGGCATATATTCAAGTCTTTCTGTGTAAAAATATATTTTAGACTCTTGTGGTCTGTATATATTTCACACTTCTCCCCATAGAGATAGTGCCTCTAGATTTTTAAAGTAAAAACCACTACAACCAACTCCAAGTCGTGGTCAGATACCCCTTCTCATAATCTTTCAATTGTCGTGACGCATACGCAATGACTCTGTCGTTTTGCATAAGCACACAGCCAAGTCCTTTATGCGACGCATCACTATAAACAACAAAATTTCCTGTATCATCTGGAAGAGATAATACATGTGATGTACTCAACCTCTTCTTCAATTCTTGAATCTTTCTTCACACTTCTCCGTCCAAATAAATTTCACAGCTTTTCAAGTCAAATTCGTTAACGGAGTTGCAATCTTGGAAAAGTCTTGAATGAATCTTCTGTAATATCCTACCAATTCATGAAAACTTCGTACTTACGACGGCGTTCTCGGCTGATCCCAGTTTATCACGGCTTCAACTTTGGATGGATCTACCAAAATTCCGTCTTTATCAATCACATTTCCAAGAAATTATACTCGCTCAATCCAAAATTTGCATTTCAAAAACTTGGCATACAACTTCTCCCTTCTCAATGCCTCTAACGTTACCTTCAAATTCACTTCATGTTCTTCCTTGGTTTTCGAATATTCCAAAATGTCATCTATAAATACAACTACGAATTTGTCCAAAAATGGCTTGAACACTCCATTTTAAGCCCATAAATGCTACAGGAGCATTCGTTAGACCAAATGACATTACCAAAAATTTATACTGACCATATCGTGTTCTGAACGCTGTCTTCGGTACATCCTCTGGCCTCACCTTCAGTTGATGATAACCACTCCTCGAGTCTATCTTTGAAAAGTATTTCGCTCCCTTTAATTAATCAAAAAAGTCTTCGATCCTCGGTAATGGATATCTATTCTTAATCGTGACCTTATTCAATTCTCTATAGTCAATGCAGAGCCGCATCGTTCCGTCCTTCTTCTTCACAAACAACATCAGTGCTCCCCACGGAGATACACTCGGTTGAATGTACTTCTTGTCCAGTAATTATTATAGTTGTACCACCAATTCTTTCATTTCTACCGGTGCCATTCGGTACGGTGCATTAGATATTGAAGCCATTCCTGGTGCCAAATCGATCACAAATTCAACCTCTCTATCTGGCAGAAGTCCTGGTAAATCGTCTAGAAATACGTCTACAAAGTCCCTCACTACTGGAATATCCTCTACTTTAGGATTCTCTTTACGACTGTCGACTATGTAAGCTAGATATCCTACACAGCCTTATCTTAACAACTTCCTAGCCTGCATCATCGTCAGACAACTCGCTTGTCTAGGTGACTTATTACCATAAAACACAACCTTTGACGGAGTCATAAGGTTAATACACTTCTTCTGTCAATCAATTACGGCTCCATGATTGAATAACCAGCCCATACCCAAAATAACGTCAAATTCTCCAGGTCGAATAGGGATAAGATCTATGTTCATGATATTACCCTTAATATACACTCTACGCTTCTTATGTACGTACTTAATAGGGATTATTTCTCTATTTGCAATTTCTATGTTCATGGGGTGTTCTAACTCATCCTTAGGCAATTCTAAGTTCTTAGCAAAGTCATCGGATATAAATGAACAAGTAGAAATCGAATCAAATAATACATAAGCATTAACTTTATTGATCGGAATGATACCTGACACCACATCACGAGACTGCACATCATCCTGCACTGTCATGTTAAATGTCTTGGCAGTCGATCGGTTGGTTGCGGTTGGTCATGTAATAGTCAGAGTGCTTCCACCGCTATTTCCTCTATTTCCTCCTGATCTTGGCCCTCCAGATCCCTTCTTAGGACAGTCTCTTGCCAAATGATCCTTTGAGCCACAAGTGAAGCAGGCACCCTTCTTTGGGTTAGGACAGTTAGGTGCTATGTGGCCTTCCTGACCACAATTGTAACACACTCATTTTCCCTTCATGCAAACTCCTAGATGAGTTTTCCCGCAAGTCGGGCATGCTTCGATCCTATTCTTCTGACCTCCTTGATGATTTCCAGTTGACGATTTGTCAGACCACATTCTCTTCTAATTATTGCTACCTCCCGTGTTACTTCCACTAGCCTTGTTAATTCCTTCACTTCACTCTTCTTCTTCTTCTGATCCTGATTATATTTGGTTACCGCATCGCTTCCACTTCAGTGAGTATGGCTTTCTCTAGTACCCCAGCGAACGTCTTCAACTGAAACATTGACACTTTACTATACAACCAGAGCTTCAATCCTTGCTCAAATATTCTTGCGTTCCTCTCATCTGTGTGCACTTGATATGTGGCGAACCTAGCCAACTCATTTAATCTTGCCGCATAGTCTTATACAGACATATTCCCCTGTTTCAACTCCAAAAAATGGACCTCCATTTAGTTCTATAAACTGGTCGGGAAATACATCTCAAAAAACATCTCCTTGAACCTCTCCCAGGTAATCACACCTTCTCCTCCACAGACCTTGTTTGCTTGCCACCAATAACTGGCTTCGGATTTCAAAATGAACGTCGCGTAGGTGGTTTTCTGGTCCTCTCTGACTCTGGCGACATCAAAAACTTTTTCCATTTCCATAACCCAAGTATGAGCTTCTATCGGGTTCGTGGAGCCTTTAAACTTTGGTGGTCCTACTGCCTTGAAATCCTCAAACATAGTATTCGGTGGAGCTTTAGGTTGATTATGAATCGCTCCAGCTAATAGGTTCACCAATTGTTGAACGGGGTTAGCATTGGCGTTGTTGTTGTTATTCATCGATTCTTCTTGAGCTTGTTGACGATTTTGTCTTCTTCTCGGTGGTATATTTCTGTTAAAATATATGCATATTAGATCTTTATTAAATTCTCTAAATAGTTAAGGCTTAACTCAATAATTTAGCAAACTCACTTAACACATTATCTCAAATAACTTGATATATTTATTCAAATCGAAAGTTTTAACATCAAACAATAGCATCACTGTAAGACCCCAACTTTTATAAATAAAGATTAAATTTTCTCGAAATATATTTTTGAATATTATGGTGTGGATATGATATAATATTATAGTTGTGGTTAATATTTACAAATTTTGCAAAGAAAGCAAGTGGTTATATAATATTCGATTGGTCGGGGAATATTCATTTTAACAGGGAATATTCGTACGACGGCGCAATCATTGGTAGACCCCACAATAGAATTATTGTATTAGTTAGAAAATGACAAAATTATCTTTTTATAAAAATAACGGCGAAAGTTTTCCTGTTAAATTGTTGAACTACCCGGTAGTAAAAGTACAGTAATACGCGTGGTTGCATAGTAGCACATGGCATTGATTATTGATGCTTACGTGAGAAGTCACTCAGTTATACTCAATTATTGCTACAGTAATTGTTGCATCATATCTCTCATATTATTGATTCAATTATTGTCACAGTATCATCTGCATAATATTTATTATTATTAAATCAATAATTGAGACGACAAAGCTATTCATATTATTATTTACAATATTGACAATGTCTAGAAGTTCTGTCAATGAGAGGTTTGGTCATGTAATTGCACGCCAATAAGGAGAAATTCTTATCGAAAAGCCCCCTCTTTCTTGGGAACGACCTGATTGTTAAATATTATGAGTTATAATATTAATGATGAATAAGTTCGTGTTGATTAAAGATGAAATTGATAGTTCCATTGTGTGTGAATTATTAGTGTTAGTGGAAATCGACATTTATTTCGATAATAATTAATGTCTGGAGGTTATATTGACCAATCGGGTAATTCACCGGATAAATAAGCAATTAATTGCTATTAATTCACATGGTTATAACTATGTGTTCACATGTGTGTACTATTGATTCACAAGATTTACTATTAGGGGAGTTGGTGCAAGATTGATAATACTTGCATGACTAAATTAAAAATGGAGGTATAAATGAAGGTGCTATACTGTAATTAATTTTCTCACATGATTATACTATTAAGTCACATGAATGAACTATTAATTTACATTATTTACTATTAGCGGAGATGGTGCAAGTTTGATAATACTTGCAAGACTAAATTAAAAATGAAGAAAAAGAGGAAGGTATTATATTGTAATATTTCGAGCCCCAAAACGTACAATTATCGAAACTATATTTTCCTATAAATAGAAGCTCATTCTTTCTTCATTTCTCACCAATTCACTAAAGTTATAGAGCAATTATTATAGAGAGAAATTATAGAGAGAAAGAAGAAGAGAAGTCTGCTACCTCACTATTCCAGTATCCAGTCTTCTTCTAAGGTAAGTGGTATTATTCTTTCGTATTCATGAAGAGAGTTATTTTCTTTCAATACTCGTAAGGGTTGTTATTCCATTCTTTATTATTATGTTGGAATAACCTGTCTATGCTAAGTACCGCATACATGGTGAAATTCTTCTGTTATTTCATTCTTTATTATTCTGTTGAAATATCCTGTCTGTATGGATTACGCATGACCTGGTTCAATTCTTTATTATTTTGTTGGAATATCCTGTCTGTGTGGGTTACGCATGACCAGGTTCCATTCTTTATTATTCTGTTGGAATAACATGTCTGTGCGGATTACGCACGCCTAGTGAATTCTTCTGTTATTCCATTCTTTTTTATTTTGTTGGAATAACCTGTCTATGTGGATTACTGTATGCATGGTGAATGATCCTTCTTATTCATTTCTTATTAAATTGTGGAAATGATCTGTCTACGTGGATTACCGTATGGCGGGCAAAAATTCATTTGCAGTTTCATATATTCTATTATACTCAGTTGGTTAAATTTTTTGGCTTCTATACTCCATGAAATTAGTAGAATATCCTGGATATTTGCTCTTCATCCAGTATCTTTTCATGGAAATATTCTTCTGAGCATTCTTGAATTTTACCCCACAAAATAGTATCATGTTGAAAATTTAGACGTTATTAATTTCTGGATAAATTAAATTATAAATTTTAAAAAATTTATCCTTGAACTTGTTTTATTGAATTCTTATATCATTGTCATCATCCTCATATTTATAATATGTTAAAAGTCATCGGTGGCCTGTAGTGCATAGATGGACTTGGTATGATTATGACCAGGGATTATTCGGTATAATCATGACCGTAATGTTACAAATGATGTGGTAAAAGTCCTCATTGGCCGTAGTGCATTGATGGAAAGTTGTTGGCATGATCATGACCATTGATAAATACACAAATATCATTGGCCCGTAGTGCATGGATAATTTGTGGTCGTGATACTAATGAATATCCTTGGACGTAGTGCAGGGATGATGTGGTTTATTTATTAATCTGAGTCTCAGCGATAAAAGTGATGAAAAACATTTTAAATCATAGAAGATAGTAGATTTTATTCTCTACTTGACTCTTCTAATGGATTGCTTGTTCCACTGCAGTTAAACTTGATGTTTGTTATATTTTATCAGTTTAACACTGTTGAAGGTTAACGATAAATTATTCTGCATTATCTTAGTCATAATATTTCTTACTGGGCTAGTTGAGCTCACCCTTTCTTTCACTTTTCTCTTCAGGAAATAGGAATATAGCTAGGACGAGTCGGGGAACGGATTAACAGTCCAGATGGTTGTTTTAGTAGTCCTCACTATTCTATAAAATAGTGTGACAATAAATGTAATGAGGACTCCATTGAGTGTGGATATTGTCTAGATGACAATATTCTTATTAAAACTCTTAGATTATGTTTTGTCGTATTTTACACGACTGTTGTATAATTAAGTTGTATTTGAATTTTGTGCCATGTATTTGGCGACTCAAGATGGGTGATGTATACCTATTTTGGGGGCGTCACAATCACTGCTATTTACATCAACTATCCTGAGATAAAGAATCTACAGGATTTAAAGACATTAAAATATTCCTTTGTTTATAAACACATCGGAATTTACACCTAAATACCAGATAAGTTTTTCACATAATTAAACAAATCCTATCACTGCCTATTAAGGTGCTGAATAGCCTTGCTACGTTCCTCTTCCATGATGCGGGACATCGTCTGGAGATCTAGCATATATGATGGTAGTCCTTTGAACTGGATTGGGTACCTTATTACTCGATCCTGAGCCTCATCCATTGCATTTTGAAGTGTAGAGTACGTCTCCCCAGGCTTAGCCTTCTTCGCATGATAATCCTCTTCTGCAAGATCAGCACGACGTGATTCTCTTACCCAGGCCTCCTCTGCTATGGTCAGCCTTTCTAATCTCTCTTTCAGTTCATTCTTTAACTTCTCTATTTCTTCGGACTTCACCTCGGTTTGACCCTTCTCGTGAACCAAATCCCACTCCACATTTCCTAGATGTGTGTGAAGAGTCACAACCTCCCTATCCTTCTGCTCGATGGTAATCTGCTGAATAATCGCCCGCTCAGTCAGATCCTGGACAGTGTCACGTAACTCTACGTTACGGTCATATAACTCGTCGTACATCTCAGCATCGATGGAGTTCGGTGGGAACTCCTCTTCTTCCTCAGGATCCTTCTCTAGATCAGTCTCAGGCTCATGCTCCTGACCAACAACAGTGATCAACGGAGACGGCTCTCTCTGTACCAACTACTCCCTGACGACATGAATGTCTCGGGGCTCCTCCTTTGTAGGTACTCGGGGTTCCTCCTCCCCAGCTCGACTAGCTCCTCCAAAATCTGACATTCGACATCCTAACAACACAGTTTTAAGTTTTAGTTATTAAGTCATACTAGCGAACACATAATTTATCACATAAATACATGAAATCTTTTATTATCTTTAATGAATTAAGAAATTCATTTCTTAGAACTCGATAAGAGTTTTCCATCACTATGTTCTTCCTATAAGGCTACTACCTAAGGTTGTTCCCCCACCTAAGGTTCATAACCTACAACTTTGATACCAACCTGTGATACACCCAAATCTAGGTACTTAAATTCTCACATGATTTGGTTTTCACTATTCAATCATCTTATGTCTATCTACCCATAATAAATGAAAACATAAATAGATAGAAATAAATCCTCTCCTTAAGGAGTTACATCATCAGAAATAAATATATCAATCCCAGGTCATTCTAACCTTAAATCTTAACTGCAGAAACATAAACGATTAATCGCCTTACACAGCATTAACATCAGTCTAAAATAGGAATACATAATCACATAAACAAAAAGTCTTCAACACTTGTTACTCTTTCCATTGCCTTTGCTAGTAGAAGGCTCGTTGGACCTTTCGTTCTTAACTGCAATGTTATTATTATGCAAGAGTGAGCACGATTGCCCACAAGTATAAAAAATGAAACAACAATATAATAACATGCGAGTGAATCAAAGAATTCTAAAATAAGAACTCAACTTTTGAATCATGAATGAATAACAAGAATCAAAAGAATTTCTGAGGGTCATAAGACCTTGAACTATGTCCTAGGTTATCAAGGGTTATACTTGAAACCTTTAACAGTCATAAGATTATGGACTCTTCTACTCGTACTTAGGGGGATCATCCCTTAGTACCATACTGTGCACAATATCTTAACGCTAACGCATCAGAAATCCCTATACAGGGTTGTTCATCTCAGTTTGACATTAGAGTCCGCACCAAAGGAAGTTTGATTTGGATAAATCAATAAGGGTTCTGAAATTTAGAACGCTCATCAACTATGGACTAGTCCAATCAATAAGGGTTCTCTAGTCTTACAAGGTTCAACACTAATTGATATTTAAATCTAATAAGAAACTTAAGAGGTACACAATAGAATAAATATTGTATAACAGAATCATACTTTGAAAGGATAAATAAATAATAAGAACTTGCTCGATATAGAACATAAAGCTGGAATTTGTTCAATGTAAGGATATAAGTTTATAAACTTGCACAACGATAAAAAGTAGGGTTAGGAAACCTACCTCGTGCGTAGGTTACACGTTAACTATACATGTTACTTGATTTAATCCTACATACCATTTACATTCACAATACCAGTTAATTATAACATTACTATTCTCACAAGTTCATTCTTTTGTCTAAATTCTGGTTATGACTATACTTAGTCAAATTACCACACTTATTGTCGCATAATATAACACTACATGAATAATAAGCTAACAATGCGTTCAATAATTCAATCCACACATAAATGCGTTATTGACATGCTAAGAATCTATTTTAACGTCTCACTATACGTCTAACATATTTGAATGTACATTAGATTAGGTTACTATCACATTCTTAGACTTGAACAATATTTCTGAACAATCTGCAGAGTGGCGCTGCGGCGCCACTGTTTGGCTTGTTCTTGGCGCTGCGGCTTGGGTTTTGGCACTGCAGCGCGGGCCTTAAGGCATGGAGTTGGCGTCACGGCGCGGCGAACCAGCACCAGTTCTGTAATTCGCGAAAAATTATAGAACATGGCCAAAACCTCCAATTAATTTGTTCTTATACTAATTTAGCCATACCCAAACACTGTAATACACATGTAACTACTACTCAAACCTTCTAGCATGATTTTAACAAGTTAAAACACATAATTTACGGAATCAAAACATGTAATTTTACTGTTCTTGATGTTCTTGAAAGTTTTGAGCACAAAACATAAAAATTAACACTACGGTTTCGTTATAAAGCCAAATTTGTCCATTCGAATTTTGACTTCTTCGTTTTAACATGCATAATTTCATACAAGTGTAACTTTATGATACAACATATGAGGGCAAAGGTTAAAAAAGCCCCTGATGTTTACCCCGATGTCCCACTTGCACCCTAAACTAATTTTTTTTCCCCAAAAGTACCCTTAACGTTATATTTTAGGGTCGCCCGTGCCCCTGCCGTTAACAGAAGACAAACAGAGTTAAAATGTGATGACTTGGCAGGCTTATATATAAAATATATTCTAAATAAAATAATATATATCATTTAATATAAGCAAAAAATACTAAAATTCAAAATAAAAAAAACATAACATATTTACATCATTTAATCAAAATAATAAAATTCAAATTATTTTGTTAACTAATCAAAACTAATTAAATAAAATAAGTTGTATAACATATTTACATCATTTAATCAAAATACTAAAATTCAAAACATAATATATTTACATCAAATACTAATTTAAAAAAATACTAAAATACAAAAAAAAATCAATTTAAAAAAATACTAAAAATATTAAAATTTAAATTATTTTGTTAATTAATCAAAACAAAAAAAAAATTCAAATTACATCATTAAAATACTAAAATCATAATACTAAATACTAATTGATATAAAAATTTTAAAATACTAAAATTATAATTTGAATTTTTTTGTTTTGAATTAACAAAATAATTTGAATTTTAGTCTTTTTGGTATTTTTAATTTACTTTTTTTTGTATTTTAGTATTTTTTTTAAATTAATATTTTAGTTTTTTTTTAAATTAGTAATTGATGTAAATATGTTATGTTTTCAATTTTAGTATTTTGATTAAATATTGTAAATATGTTATACAACTTATTTTATTTAATTAGTTGTTTTGATTAGTTAACAAAATAATTTGAATTTTATTATTTTGATTAAATGATGTAAATATGTTATGCTTTTTTTATTTTAAATTTTAATTTTTTTTGCTTTGATTAAATTATATATATTATTTTATTTAGAATATATTTTATATTTAAGCATGCCACGTCATCTTATTTTAACCCCGTTTGTCTTCTGTTAACGGCAGGGGCACGAGTGACCCAAAAATATAATGTTAAGGATACTTTTGGAAAAAAAATTAGTTTAGGGTGCAAGTGGGACATCGGGATAAACATCAGGAGCTTTTTTGACCCTTTGCCGCAACATATGATTAATGTATTAAATTTAGTACGTAAGGCCATATGGCCATATTTTAACTTTTATACTCTGTAACTTTTAAAATAATTCAATTACTATATATTTGTATGGATTTAATGCTTTGAAAACATACAAATATGGTAGGTAACATGTTATTATAATCTATTGTCATAAACAAACACATAATTGCTACCTTTTCTAATTACAGAGACCTTAACAGAACTTTGAAAACTATTTTCATAAAAATATAAATAACGTAATTTGAAATTGGGTTAAAGGAATTACCCAGAGTATAGATTAGTAGAGAAACCTTTCTTAGATGTTTCTTCAATCACCCACTCACAATCTCCCTCAACAATTCTAAATTTCTCTCTGTAAACTTGTTTTTCTTATTTCTAGCCTTAAAGAATAAAAGAGGAAGACGTACATAATAAAAGAAACGGACGCAGTTGTGGTCAGTTAACCAATCATGGGTTAACTGCTCTCAACCTCCACTAAGGCCTTGTTTGGCTAACCTTAAAAGAACTCAAACCCATTTAATTTAATTAATCATTTATATTTTAGTTTAATAGTGTCACACCCATTTACACAATAAATCAAATATCTTATTTAATTTAATTTAAATAAAATATAATAATTTCTCATTAATTCACATAGTCACATAATTAAATTTCTCATTTATTAATTATGTCAAATTATTAATTTTCTAATTAATTATTAGATTAATTAAAATAAAATTATGCTTATTAAATATTTCATTTAATTTAATAAGCTCACATAAATACATACTTTGAATAATAAATATTCTCCATATTAATTTAATAAATATAACACATATAATTAAATTAATCTACCACAATTGCATCAATTAATTATTTAATCCAATAATTAAATCATCGAAAATATTTATTTAATTCAATAAATATTCAAATAATTATTACTTCAAATAATTATTATAAAATCTCGTTTGTCACAAATAGTACTCTGTGAATAGTAACTTCAGGAATAGTAACCCCGTGAATAGTACTCTGACATAAAAAAGTCAAAACTTATCAAGAATTCTCAGAATAATATTTCCATGAAAAGATATTGGATGAAGCGCAAATATCAAGGATATTCTACTAATTTTATGGAGTATAGAAGCCAAAACTTTAAAAAAGGAGTATAGAATTCGGAATCTGAAACGAAATAATATTACTTATATACTACAGAGTATGGAAGAAAATATTATTTCATACGAATAATGAACAAAAATAACATCCCTTACCTTAAAAAGAAGAGTATTCCAACTGGTATAGCGGGGATATTCTTGAAGAAAACTTTCACTGTTTTCTACGCTCAAAGCTTTCTAAAATTCGAAAGAAATACGCTCAATATTATAGATGAAGAATTCTCTGATTCTGGTGTGATTTTCAATTCTAATTAAGCATCAATAATCAATATTGTGTGCTACTATGCAATCACGCATATTACTGTACTTTTATCACCGGGTATTTCAACAGTTAATGGTAAAACTTCCGCCGTTATTTTCATAAAAAGATATTTCTGTCGTTTTCTCATTTCGACAATAATTCCGTTGTGGGGTCCATCAATGATTGTGTCGTCGTACGAATATTCCCTGTTAAAACGAATATTCTCCGACCAATCGAATATAATATAACAACTTGCGTACTTTGCAAAATTTATAAATATTACCCACAACTATAACATTATATCAAATTCACTCCTTAATATTTAAAATGATATTTATAGAAAATTCATCTTTATTCATAAAAATTGTGGTCTTACAACCTCCCCTTCTTACCTGGTATGACGAATAGGTGAGGATACCTTGATCTCATTTCCGATTCTAACACCCAGGTCATTTCCTCATCATCGTGGTTTCTCCACAAAACTTTTACTTGAGGTATAACCTTGGAGCGTAGAATATGTTCCTTCTTATCCAAGATTTTAACAGGAACCTTTTCATACATTAAATCTTCCGCTATTTTGTCTGGTTCTAACTCAATAATTTGGTTCAGGTCTTCCACATATTTACGTAACATGGATATGTGAAAAACGTTATGAACACGAGACATATTTGGCAGTAAAGCGAGTCTGTAGGCCACAGTTCCTACTCGGCCAAGTATTTCAAATAGGCCAATGATTCGAGGATTGAGCTTTCCTCTATTTCCAAATCTCGTAACTCCCTTCCATGGAACTACACGTAACAACACATGTTCTCCAACCTTGAATTCCACGTCCTTCCGATGAAGATCAGCATAACTCTTTCGTCGATCTTGTGAGGTTTTTATACGTTGTCGGATCATTTGAATCTTCTTCGTAGTCATACGTACCAATTCCTGACCCAACAACGTTGCTTCACACACCTCATCCCAATATACTGGAGAACGAGACTTTCTTCCATACAACACCTCAAATGGAGCCATGCCGATACTTGCTTGATAACTGTTGTTGTAGAAAAATTCCACCAATGGTAAGAACTTGTCCCAACTTCCTTTAAAGTCAAGGACACTGAGTCTTAATAGATCCTAAAGAGTTTGAATAGTCCTCTCCGACTGTCCGTCTATTTAAGGATGATACGCCGAACTAAATCGTAAATTTGTGCCCATAGCTTTTGCAAACTAACCCAAAATCGTGAAGTGAATCTTGGGTCTCGATCAAAAACTATGGATACTGGCATACCATGCAGTCTTACAATCTCGTTTATGTATATACGAGCAAGACGTTCAAGTGAATAAGTTTCTCGTATAGGTAAGAAATGAGCAGACTTGGTCAATCTATCAACAATGACCCAAATTGCATCTATGCCTTGAGAAACCTTGGGAAGACCAGTAATGAAATCCATGGTAATGTGCTCCCACTTCCATTCTGGAATTTCAAGTGGTTGCAATGGACCTTTTGGCACTTGATATTCCGCCTTGACTCATTGACAAGTTTTAGACACCTTGAGATAAACTCCGCTATCTCTCTCTTCATATTGCTCCACCAAAATGGTCGAAGATCACAATACATTTTGGAACTCCCAGGATGGATTAAAAACGGTGTGTTATGCGCCTCCATCATGATTTTATACTTCAAGTCAGAATCGTTAGGAACACTATGACACCCCCAAATCCTGGTACTTCATTTCCTAAAGATTTGGTGTTCACTTAATCAAAAAATTCATTACTAACTACCCAATCATAATAAAATTGAATAATAAAAACCTGCCCATACAAGATTACATTTAATAAAAATCTCCCAGGTTATCTAACCGTTAATTACAATCATTCAAATGCAGAATTTAAAATTTATTACATCACAACATATTTAAAAGTCTATTATCATAACGATAAAAATAAAATTACAAGTCTTCATCACTTGTACATTTTTCCCTTTCATTTGCTAGTGGTAGGTTCATTGACCTTCTCAACCTTAGCTGCAATAAGTGTATAAATATGCAAGAGTGAGCAAACAAAGCCCACTTGAAGAAGAATGAATAAATTTACAACATTACAACAATTGCCAGAAATAGGCTCAATAGAACTGAATGATATGTTATATTAACATTCTGAAACATACTACTGAGGGTCTAATGACCACGAATCATGTCCGCAGTTATAAGTAATCTATCAACTTTAACTTTAACAGTCATAAGACTATAAGGACTTCACGTACTTAGGGGGGGTCAACCCTTCGTACAATGTATTGTGCACAACCATTTCAACGCTAAGCGTAAACCTCTAATAAAAGAGTTGTTCATCTCAGTATTTAGAATACAAGTCCGCACCAAAGTAGGTTTGGTTTGGCTACATTACAAGGTAATTTAGAATTCAACGGTCATCAACTAAGGATTAGTTGAATACAAAAAAACTAACTGTATGTTATGGAATAATCATAACTGAATAGATATTTGTAAATTAATATCTTGCTTTATGAATAATCTAATAGCATAAACATTGAATAATCATAACATAATTTGTTTGAACAATATTAAGTCAAGGTTATTGAAAATTGGATGCTAAGCATGCATAGTGAATAGTAATTTGAACGATAAAGTTGTTCAACATTAGAATATTAAAATATAGTGACTTGCATGCTAAATAACAAGTTACATATTAAAGAAACTTGCTCAATATTAAAATATAAGATTTAGAATACTTGCATCCTCATGAACAACTAGATACAAAAACTTTCTCAATAATAAACAATCTAGCTCTACGAAAGTGTAGAGGTAGCAACTTGCGAAATTGTAATTGAATTAAAAGCAATAACGTACTCAACAAAATTAAACTTGCACAACGAAGTTTTAGGGTTAGAGAACTTGTCTTGAGCACAAGCTAAACCTTACACTTGAATCTCAATACCTTATATATATATGTTATCATGACATAATTAGTCACTACCAATATTTATATATATAAACAAGTATATACATCATATAGGTTTGATTTTCAATTCACATAATTGAATTACGTTAATATTAATAGTAGTTAACCCTTGATAACATGCTCATTCTTAATTTAGTACTACTGAAATCGTAATTTAACAGTCCTATTATTAATACATAACATTTTTTTTCAAACTTTATGTAAATAATTAAAATTGTCAGACCATTCTGCTAACTCGCGCTGTGGCGCCACAGTTTATACTGTGGGTCGGCACTGCGGCGCGAGACTCAGGCTAGCAATTGGCATTGCGGCGTGATACCGGCGCTGCGACGCGAGAATAACACTGTTGTGCTGCGCTGCGGCGCCGAACTCTAGACTTCAACGACCAGCCTCGGCAACAGCATGAACAAAAAGCCAAGTTGGCCAACAAGTTCCAATCTAACAAACTAATTAACATGTAATACATACAGAGACTTCTAGTAAAGATATTGTAAAGACTCTTAACATGATTCTATCCATAAAATAACATAAACATCAAATTTACAACACCCAATTTCACTGTTTTTAATAAAACTTCTCTTTTTGACATTTTTAATGAAAATCATCACTGTAACTTTATTTTTCAATCAAAACAGTTAATTCAAAATATCATGTTTATGTTTATTCATCCTCTTCCTATTTCAATAGTCAATTTATAATTTACACAACTAATAAATCCTTAATTTTACTTTAAACTAAGCCATATTCATATATATATATATATATATATATTCATATGAACTCACTATAATATATTTTCTTTCACTAAATACATACACAAATGAATTAGTTTATTTATACTCATATATAACTTATGAAAACAACCTTTTAACAAACAATTATCATATAAAGCTATATACACAAGAAATTCATCTTCTACAAAAACTTTACAGAGAACTTTTGGAGAAGAAGATAACCATAGCTTTTAGAAAAATAAGAGCAATATGATACCTTAATTTAGAAGAAGATGATGGCTATCTTTGATTCTCAAGCTTCTTCTCTTTATCAAAACCTTCTAGGATTTCTCTCAAGCTTTCTCTCCCTTTTTTTCTTTTCTTCTTTCTTCTGAGTCTTTCTTCTCCTAACTCTATTTAACTTACGTAGTAAAATATAACGTATATAGGTAATAATATATGTATTAAATATATAATATTAATATAGAGATAACTGATATCAGTTATCTAAGTTTTAAAATTCAAAAGCCATAAGGCTTGTTTTGCTAGGCTAATAAAAATAACCATTTAAACCTTACACCTTGTTTGATAAACCTAATTAAAATAAATGGATTAATCCTTATACCTTGTTTGATAAAATACTATTAGATTAAAGACTTAATATGCATTAAGACTTGTTTGGCAAAACCAATTAAACTCTTTTAATTTATTTTAATAACTCCTTTATAGCAAGGTTATTTGTCACACTTCTTATTTAATTAAATTTTGATAATCAATTTACTATATTCTAATATTAATCTATTAAATTATTTTAACACATAAATCAATATCACATAATTATAATTTCCTTTATAATTATAATTTTATTTAACCAACTAACACCTTATTTTAATTACAAATTCCAATTGAAATATTATAATTCTTTTAATCATTATAAGCTCTCTAGCTTAACTATTAAATTAAATTGGTATATAATCTCATAACAATTAATTTTCTTAACTCCTTAATTATTTACTTAACAAATAATTAACTAAACCACATCAAATCAAATTGAACAATTATTTATTCAACAATAAACATATCCATTAAATACTTATATAATTCAATAAATATTTAATACTACAATTTAAAACAATTATTTATTCAACAATAAACATATCCATTAAATACTTATATAATTCAATAAATATTTAATACTGTAATTTAAAATTCTGGAATGTTCTAAACACAAAGTCTGGAGTTGACTCGAAGTATTCATTCTTCATCGATTCTTGTTTCCGGAATAGCACCTTCTTGCACTTTCTTCTTCATATGCATTAGCTCCAGGTCTGTAGCTTGAGCAGCTTTAACTTTATCGATTAAAGTCAGTTCTACTCTTATATTTGCTATCATCAGGTGGGTCCCTAGAGTCTTTAACTCTATCTCCATCCTTTGCAAGTCATATAAAATGGGCCTTTGCGTTGACAATAATGCACCCGTACATGCATATAATCTTCTACTCAATGTATCAGCTACCACGTTCGCTTTTCCAGGGTGGTATTGAATGTTATGATCATAATCTTTCAACAGTTCAAGCCAACGTCGTTGCCGCATGTTGAGTTATTTTTTAGTGAAGAAATATTTGAGGCTTTTATGATCCGTATAGATCTCCACTTTCTTCCCATACAGGTAATGCCTCCAAATTTTAAGTGCGAAGACAACGGCTGCCAACTCTAGATCATGAGTAGGATAATTCCTCTCATATTCTTTGAGTTGTCGAGAGGCATATTCTATGACTTTCCCATGTTGTTTGAGAACACATCATAACCCTTTGCCTGAAGCATCATTGTAGATGACAAATCCCTCTGAGCCAGATGGTATTGTCAGAACAGATTCTAAAATGAGTCTCCTCTTGAGTTCTTGAAAACTCTTCTCACATTCCTCGCTCCAACCGAATTTTGTATCTTTCCAAGTCAGTTGAGTTAATGGAGTAGCGATTCGAGAAAACCCTTCTACGAATCTCCGATAATAACCAGCTAAGCCGAGAAACCTAAAAACTTCGGTCACTGATTTAGGTTGCTCCCATCTTTGAATTGCTTCAATCTTTGCCGGGTCAATAGATATTCCATGACTTTATACTACGTGGCCAAGGAATGCTACTTCTTCAAGCCAGAACTCACATTTCTTCAACTTGGCATAAAGCTTGTTTTTACGAAGCTTTTGGAGTATCGGCCTCAAGTGTTGCACATGATCTTCACGACTTTTGGAGTATATGAGGATGTCATCAATAAAGACAACCACAAAATGATCAAAATACTCCTTGAATACTCGGTTCATCATATCCATGAAGGCAGCAGGAGCATTAGTCAATCCAAAAGACATAACTAGGAATTCATAATGCATGTACCGAGTTCTGAAAGCCTTCTTTGGAATGTCATCGGTTTTAATCTTCAATTGATGATATCCAGAACGAAGATCAATCTTTGAAAAGAATTTGGCACATTGCAACTGGTCAAACAGGTCATCAATACGAGGCAATGGGTATCTATTTTTGACAGTGACATGGTTCAACTCTCGATAATCAATACAAAGTCGCATACTCCCATCTTTCTTCTTCATAAATAGAGCAGGAGCATCCTAAGGAGACGTACTAAGACGAATGAAACCGATGTCTAAAAATTCCTGCAGTTGGGTTTTTAACTCCTGAAGTTCAATAGGAGCCATTCGATATTGGGCTTTGGAAATGGGTTTTGTACCAGGTTCAAGGTCAATACAGAATTCAATTTCCCGCTCCGGGGGTAGACCAGGAAGTTCTTCAGGGAATACGTCAAGAAATTTATTAACAATAGAAATATCATTCAAAACTGGTGTATTTTTGTTTAAATCCGTAACATGAGTTAAGAAAGCTTGACATCCGTTTTTCAATAAACGAATAGCTTTATGGCTTGAGATGACAGTGATTGACTTTAGTGGTTTGGTTGCTTGAATTTGCATAATAGGTTGGTTAGAAATATGAAAACTAACAACCTTAAGAAAACAATTAATTTTTTCATGATGAGTAGTTAACCAATCAATCCCTAAAATCACATCAAATGCAAGTATTTTTAAGCAAATAAGATTGACGGGTAATGTGAGGGTACCGATTTGAACCAAACAAGACTTATAAATAGTGGATGTAATGAAGGTTTCTCCCAACGGAGTTTTAACATATATGTCAAAGTTTAATTTCTCCAGAGTCAAATTTAAACATTGGGCGTAAGTAGGAGAAATAAAAGAATGGGTAGAATCGGTATCAAATAAGGTATAGACTTCACTAGAGTTTATGATTAGCTTACCTGTGATGACTTCTTTTGAGTTCCTTGCTTTCTGGGAGGTCACGACAAACGCTCTCCCTTGAACTACTGGTTTTGACTTGTTTGGGACGGCATTTGGTGTCACCGTTCCAACTGGACTTGGCTTCCATGTACGACAAAATTGAGCTAGGTGACCTTCTCTTCCATAATTGTAACATGTTTTGGACTGTTGCGCACAGTTTGGACTGATGTGTCCCTCCCCTCCGCATTTGAAGCATATGATAGGTGGTCGTTCTCTTTCCTTATTAACGGGTGCTGGTGTTGACGTCTTTCCATCATTGTTGAATCTCCTCTTCTTGAAATATCCATTTTTATTATCTTTGCCATGATTACCACCGAAGTGGTTACCATTTCTGGCATGTTGATTCCTTCCACATTTGTTGTCACCGCTTCGATGACTGCTACCACTGGTATTATCATATTGTCGGTTGTTCTCCCTTGTTTGGGATGTCTCATTATCGCGCTCCAATAACTGAGCCCTATTTATAACATCTGAATACAAACACAGTTTGTGAGAAATAAGATATTGATGTATCTGGAGTTTCAAACCTCTTAGAAACATCCATGTCATTCTCTCCTCGTTATCAACTAAGTGGGACGCAAACCAGGACAACTCGACAAACTTAGTTTCGTACTGCGACACGGTCATATTGTTTTACTCCAGCTTGATGAACTTTACCTCCTTCATGTGACAAATACTTTCGAGAAAGTACTTATTGTTGAACAGTTCTTGGAACTTCTCCCAAGACATTTTCAGTGTGGCAGGTTGAGTACGTTTTACAGAATCCCACCAGTAATTTGCCTCTCCTCGCAACATAAAGGTGGCAAAGGGAACCTTTTTCTCCTCAGAGCATCCCAAGACATCAAATATCTTGGTGATCTGCTTTATCCACGTCTCCGCCATAAGTGGTATTGGTTCTCCATGTGATACCCCCAAAATAGGTATACAACACCCATTCTGAGTCGCCAAATACATGATACATAAAGCAAACTACAACTTCAATAATACAATTGTCGTGCAAAATACGACAACACATACTGTGAGTTTAAATACAAATATTGTCTTCTAGACAATATCCACACTCAAATAAGTCCTAATTATAATTATTCAAACACTATTTTACAGAAATAGTGAGGACTGCTAAAACATCTTTCTAGAACCATCACTCCATACCCCGACTAGATCCTGTTATGTTCTCACCTCCTGAGAAGAAAAATGAAACAAAAAGGAAAAGGGTGAGCTCAACTAGCCCAGTAAATAATATTATGACTAAGATAATATACAACAAATTATCATTAGTTTTCAACAGGGAAAAATCTGATAAAATATAATAGACAACAAGTTTTAGATCAACAACTGCAGCAGAAACAGCAATCCATTAGAATAGTCAAGTAGAGAATGAGTTCTACTATCTTCTAAGATTTAAAAGTCCGTCATCAATATTCTATTCCTGTAACAACAATCAATATTCATCTTTGCACTACAGGCCAAAGATATTCATTTGTATCACCAGTTGGTCATGTTCATCTCAACACATGTTCATCTTTACACTATGGGCCAAAGATATTCATCAGTTAATCATTCATCTTTGCACTACAGGCTAAAGATATTCAGTAATATCATCATTCAGGACTGAGGATGATGAAAAATATTTTAAAGAAAATGAATCCAGTGAGACAGAAGGACAAATAGTAGGGATTCGTATAACAGTTTATCCAAGATCAATAATACCCCATAATAACCAATTTTTAGCAGAATTCAAAAATAAAGATCAAAACATAGATACAATCAAAGATAGTAACCATACTAGACATCTTAGACAAAAAGAAAAAAATTTCATTTTTCGGTGAATAGTGCCGTATACGTGAATAGTAACCCCGACACAAAAAGTTCCAAATTTGATAAAAAGTTCAAACCAATATTTTGGCATAATGATATCAAAAGAAATAATATCATTTATGAAGAAAATAGCATCCCTTACCTCAAAATAATGGTACTTCTGATTCAAATATCGGATAAAAAGTAGAAAGAAACTTGTACCGAACAGCAACTCTCAAAGTATCAAAATACTCAAAAAAATACGCTCGATAGTCTAGAGAAAAAAAAACTTATTTCTGGTGTGATTTTCAATTCTAACCTAAGCGTATATTTATAGGAAAATGTTAGAACGTCATAGGAGACTAACATAATAAAATAATATTATTTAAAATAATTCTACACATGCCATCTTTTGTTGACAATTCAAGCTAGCCACCTTTGAACCAATTTGCAGCCCACATGTGATAAAAACCAAAGTGGGTCCATCCCATAATTTAATAAAAATTATTTTATTTTCCGAAACTTCAGTAATTCATAGAAAATAGCTCATTTATCAAAAAAATACGAATTTTATATCCATTCTGCCTGAAATCGAATTCTCTACAACTTTGTAGCTTTGAGTTTTTCCAAATTCCAAACATAAAATATCCGAAATCCACAAACGGATGATTTTTAATACCTCTACACCGACAAAATACTGATAAAACACTTCAGCATTAATTCCTTCATTTTTATCCACACAAAAATAAATATATACATCATTTATATCCACATCAAATAAATATTTCCTTATCATATAAATCAATAATTAATTATTCACAAATAATATTACAGAATCACAATTATGACAACCAGGCCGTTCCCAGGAAAGAGGGGGCTTTCCAATAAGAATTTCTCCTTACTGGCGCGCAATTAGGTGACCAAACATCTCCTTGACAGAACTTTTTATACATTGCCAATAATGCTATCTAATAATATTATTCAAATAATATGAATTATTGATCTGATAATGGGAAATATTGTGCAGTGATAATTATTGAAACAACAATAATATAAAATATCAGCCCAGCAATTATTGAATCAATAAAAAATAAAATATTGAACAGTAATTACTGTAAAAATAATTGAGTAGTGCCTTCTTACGTATGAATCAATAATTCAATAATATTGTGCAAAATTGTGTGCTACTATTCAACCACGCATATTACTGTATTTTAACCACCGGGTATTTCAACAGTGTTAACGGTAACAACTACGCCGTTATTTGTAAAAACTCAAATTTGTCATTTTCTTCATCCAACCGTTATCCGTTATGGGGCCCACAAATGGCTGCGCCGTCGTACGAATATTTTCCGACAGAAAGAATATTCCACGACCAAATGAATATTCCCCGAGAAAATGAATATTTTTTAACCACTTGCTTATTTTGCAAAATTTTCACATTTCACTCATATCCAAAGTATTATATCAAATTAATACCTTATTAATTTAGAATAATGAATAGAGAAAAATTCACTTTTATTTATAATAAGTTGGGGTCTTACACTCCAATAAACTTTGGTGGTCCCAGCTCCTTGAACTGTTTAGCGGTGACCGTCCGAGAGTTGCTAGTGTTTCCACCTGCATTTTGAACAGGAGCCGCTCTTGTGATATTACATGAATTGCATAAAGCCTTTGAACATCCGATGGTTCATCATTTGATCGGTGTTATTGTTTACCTGAGAATTATTGTCTTCGTGTTGCACATTATCCTGGGTATTGATTTGTGGTGACTCAACGGTCTCCTGTGCTCCATTGCTATTCTCAACATTCTCGGATGTCATTTTCAAATACTGCCACAAAACAAGGGTTAATTGACACACCGCATATTATCCCTATTTTCTGACCGACCAATTAAATAACAAATAAACTTAGGTAGATCATACTAGCGAAGGAATTACTCGTCTCTCCCCCTAGTTCTAGTCTCACATCTTAGTCAGAGATTATATCCCTAAGTTTTGATATCAACTGTGACGCCCCCAAAATAGGTATACATGACTCATTCTGAGTCGCTAAATACATGGTACGGAATACAAATATAAACTTAAATATACAACATAAGCTGTGAGTTTTAATACAAATATTATCTTCTAGACAGTATTCAAACTCAAAATAAGTCATCAATACATTTATTATCACACTATTTCACATAATAGTGAGGACTACTAATGCAAACATCTGGACCGTCACTCCGTTCCCCGACTAGTCCCAGCTATATTCTCATTTTCTGAAGAGAACAATGAAAGCAAAGTAATCCAGTAAGAAATATTATGACTAAGATAGTGCATAATAAATTATCGTTAGCCTTCAACAGTATTAAACTGATAAAATATAATAGACATCAAATTTAAATGCAGCGGAACAAGTAATCCATTAGAAGAGTCAAGTAGAGTATGATATCTACTATATTCTATGATTTAAAAAGTTTATCAACAGTTTTATCGCTGAGACTCAACTTAATAAATAATCCACATCATCGAATCATCCCTGCACTACGGCCAAGGATATTCATTAGTATCACGACCACAAATTATTCATGCACTACGGGTCAAGGATATTCGTGTTTTCATCAATGGTCATGATCATGCTAACAATTGTCCATCAATGCACTACGGGCCAATGAGAACTTTTACCACATCATTTGTAATATTACGGTCATGATTATACCGAATAATCTCTGGTCATAATCATACCAAGTCCATCTATGCACTACGGGCCACAGATGACTTTCATTATAATATAAGTATGAGGATAATGACAATGATATAAGAATTCAATTAAAAGAAAGCAAATGATAAATTTTTAAAGCTTTATAATTTAATTTTTTCAGAATTTAATAATGTCCAAATTGTCAACATGATACTGCTTTGTGGAGTAAAATTCAAGAATAATATTGTATCAAAAATGATATGGACCGAAAAGAAATTAATTTTTGTTATGAATAGTACCCCGGGTGAATAGTAATCGGGTGAATAGTACCTTGTGAATAGTAACTTCGGGAATAGTAACCCCGTGGATAGTACTCCGGCATGAAAAAATTAAAACTTATCAAGAATGCTCAGAATAATATTTTCATAAAAAGATATTGGATAAAGCGCAAATATCAGGGATATTCTACTAATTTCATTGAGTATAGAAGCCAAAATTTTAACAAAAGGAGTATATAATTCGGAATCTGAAACAAAATAATATTACTTAAATACTACAGAGTATGGAAGAAAATATTATTTCATACGAATAATGAACAAAAATAACATCACTTACCTTAAAAAGAAGAGTATTCTAAATGGTATAGCGGAGATATTCGTGAAGAAAACTTTCACTGTTTTCTACGCTCAAAGCTTTCTAAAACTCGAAAGAAATACGCTCAATATTATAGAAGAAGAATTTTCTGATTCTGGTGTGATTTTTAATTTTAACTAAACATCAATAATCAATACTGTGTGCTACTATGCAACCACGCGTATTACTGTACTTTTATCACATGGTATTTCAACAGTTAACTGTAAAACTTTTGCCGTTATTTTCATAAAAAGATATTTCTGTCGTTTTCTCATTCCGATAATAATTTCGTTGTGGGGTTCACCAATGATTGTGACGTCATACGAATATTCTCTGTTAAAACGAATATTCTCCGATCAATCGAATATAATATAACAATTTACGTATTTTATAAAATTTATAAATATTACCCACAACTATAATATTATATCAAAATCACTCCTTAATATTCAAAAATAATATTTATAGAAAATTCATCTTTATTCATAAAAATTGAAGTCATATATTAGGGGTCATTAAAAAAATATAAAATTGCCCGATAACTACCCCTATCGCCCAACCCTTGTCGACCAGAAGGATTGTTTCTTTTTATATGTTTTTTGAGATAACAAATTTAGTTTATTTTAAATAATATTTTATAATATTTTTTATATGTTTTTCCAGATAACGAATTTTGTTTTTTAAATTTTGAGTTTGATTTTGAAAATTTATACTCAATGTTTTTTTTTAGATTTTAAATATTACCCTTTTAAAATTGATTGAAAAAATAAAAGAGAAATAAATTGGTAATTAATGTAAAAATAATATGAAAAATAAAGTCATTAATATTTTCTAGAAATCTATAAAATATTATTTAAAAAAACAAAATTTACTATCTGAAAATATTATTTAAAATATTATTTTCTATAAAATGTTGTTTTTTAGATTTTCAATATTACCCTTTTAAAATTGATTGAAAAAATAAAATAAAAATAAATTGGTAATTAATGTTAAAATAATATGAAAAATTAAGTCATTAATATTTTCTTGAAATCTAAAATATAATTTAAAAAAAACAAAATTCGTTATCTGAAATATGGTCACGTATTAGCTCAGTGACGTGACCGTACTATATTGTACGGACTCTATCGTTTTCTTTTTATACGTTTTTTCAGATTTCTTTTTATATGTTTTATCAGATAACAAATTTTGTTTATTTAAATAATATTTTATACTCAATGTTTTTTATATGTTTTTTCAGATAACGAATTTTGTTTTTAAAATTTTGAATTTGATTTTGAAACTCTATACTCAATTTGGTCAAATCATACAAAGATTGATTATATTTTTTAATATTTGTGTTTTCTGCTAAAATTAAAAAGTAACAGAGAAGTATTTTCATTTTAAATTGTAAATTAATAATTTAAATTACAAAATTATTATTAATTTTTGAAAGTCAAACTCAAAATTAATCAAATTTATTAAAAAATAAAAAATATTATAATTACTATAATTTAAAATATTCATCATTATATTGAAATGGAGATGCCCACATTAACAACAAGATTGATTCGGGATTGAATAGATCAGTAAAAACAATACTCCCTCCGTCCCAAATTAATTGCTCAGTTTTGACTTTTTAAAATCAAATTGACTATTTTTAAAAATAATCTTTTTACTATTTTTGTTAAAATATAGGTGAAGAGATTATAACCAAAAGAAAGTATATACAATTTATAACTAATCCCAATTTTTATAATATTAGAAATATATTTATATATGCTTAATTATTAATTCTAAAAAAAGTCAATTTGACTTAAAAATGTCAAAATTGAGCAGTTAATTTGGGACAGAGGGAGTATTAAATATTATAATTATTATACCTTACAATATTTATTAATGTGTTGACAAATATTAAATAAATTTATATTAATTTTGAGTTAAAAAATATCTCAAATTAACTTTAAAAAATTAATAATAATATTATAATTTGAACAAGATGATGTATATTAGAGGTGGTAAACGGGCAAACCGGCGGGCGCGGGCTGAACAAAAAAATGTAAGCCCAAAGCCCGCGGGCTCACGGGCGGGCCGGGCCGGCCGCGGGCCGAAAGTGTTTTATGCCTATTTTTTTATATTTTTTGGCCCCAAAAAGTGAACGGGTCGGGACGGGCTTTGAACGGGTCGGACTAAAAAAGTCCGGATTTCTGTGGGCCAAAAAACTACGGCCCAAAGTCCGCTTTTTGACGGGCCGTCTCGGCCCGCGGGCTTTGAACCCGTTTGCCAGGTCTAATGTATATCAATGTGACATTAATGTCATGTTGAATAACTGTTTTGATCCTCAAAGTTACCAATCACTTTTAAAATCGTCCATAAAATAAATTTTTCGTCAATTGCGTCCTTAAAGTGATATTTTTTTTTCGTTTAGGATCCTTTTACCTGATTTACCCCCAACCGACCCATTTTGACCAAATTTTTACCCGACCCGACCCGACCCAACCCCAATTTCAACAATTATTCTTTTGTAAAAAAAACTAAAAAAGTTTTAAAATTATTTTTAAAATAATAATTATTATAAAATTAGTTTAAAAATAAAATATTATTTTTTTATTTAAAAAAAATTATTTTTAATGTTTTAAAATAAAATAATATTTTTTAATAAATTTAAAAATAATTATTATTTTTAGAAAAAAAAACTAAAAAGTTTTAAAACAATTTTAAAAAAAATTATTATTTTAACATTTTTAAAAAATAATATTAATTTAAATATTTTAAATAAAATATTATTTTTAAAATTATGATAGAATTATAATTATTTTAAATATTTTAAAATAGATATTATTTTTCAAATAAGTTTAAATTAATATTTATTTTTAATAATTTTACATTAAATATTATTTTAATATTTAAAATAAATTTTATTTATAAAAAAATTAAAATTATTATTATTTTCAGGTAAAAACATATTTGAAACTTTTATTTTTTTAAAAATGAGTAAAGTTTCATAAAATATAGATTCAAAAAAATTAAAGTTTATAATTTTTAATTATTTTTATGAAAATTTACACATTTTAAAAAAAATCTAATTTTGTTTTATGAAAATAAAGTCTTTTTATTTACTTTTTTTAATATATATTTTATGAAATTTTACTCATTTTTTAAAAAATAAAATTTTCTATTTGTTCTAAAATTAATGTTGTATTTTTTTGTTTTATTTTTTTGAATCTTTATTTTATAAGACTTTACTCATTTTTTTAATGAAATTTTTTCTATTTTTTCCCTGAAATTAATAAATTTTTTTACAACTGTTTAAATTTTAAAAAAAAATGAATCCTTGTTTTTTATTTGTCTTTTACTATTTTTTATATTTTTAGTTTTTAAAATTTCTAATATTAAGAATACATATAATAATGGTAAAGAAATAAAAAAAATCTGAAAATAAAGTTATACATATAAAATGTAAAAAAATCTCTTTTTTTTAAAAAATAAAGTTTTATTTTTATTTAATTTTTTTGAATTTATTTATTATGAAACTTTACTCATTTTATGAAAAAATAAACTTTTTAATATTTTTCTTGAAAATAATAATTATTTTGAAAAATATTTAAAATAATATTTATTTTTAATATTTAAAAAAATATTTTTTAAATAATTTTAATACTTTTTTGTTTTTTTAAATAATTAATTAGTAAAATTGGGGTCAAGTTGAATTGGGTCGGGTTGAGTCAAATTTTGGTTAAAATAGACCGGGTTAGAGTTAAATCGAGTAAAAGGAATGTCAAAAAAATATCATTTTAAGAACCTAATTGACGAAAATTAAATTTTAGGAACAATTTTAAAAGTGAGTAACAACTTGGAGGGTCAAAAGTGTTATTCAACTATTAATGTCATGGTGCCTAAATTATTTATTGCCAGAAAATTAAAACCTAATAATCCCGTTTATCAAATTGGTTATAAATAGACGACAAATCTCCTCTTTCCATATCTTGCACAACTTACCTCAAAAAGGGAAAGAATAAAATAGAGAGAAAAATGGGCTCCCTTCCTGAAGTAACTAAACCTCGGGCAATAGTATTTATTCCATACCATGCCGACCGGACATCTTGGCTGAATTATTTAAAGAAATTTTTGGGGGGACATATTAGGAATTTGCCCTGCCGCTCATAAGGATCAACTGATGGGATTATGGTCGTTAGAATAATTTTTTTGGCAATCGGTTGCTATGGATACGTACCCATAGTTAATACTCTCTCCGTTCCATATTTATAGGTTGATTTTCTATTTTGGGATGTCCCAATATATAGGCTACTTACTATTTATAAAATTTAGTTGGTTCATTGTTTTACTTTTATGCCCTTATAATAAATATTCAACCACTACTCTTTTTAAAAAAAAAACAATATTCAATGTCATTTTTATCACCACATTTAATAATGTTGTATTCTCAATAAAACTTGAGAGTTCCAATGTAATAAGACTTCATCTTTGGTTAAAGTTCTATGGTCATTCAGTGAAGTTGAGAGTTCCAATTAGATAAGTAAAGAGTAACTAACTTATTCATTAATTCCATATTGAGGAGTATATGTGGAAAATTTTTATTAAAAATTGCCATCAATTAATTTTCTTAAACTATGTGCCAAAAAAAATCAGTCTATAACTATGGGACGGAGGAAGTATATATATATATATAAGAAAAATATATATACACACAGTCGGCTATGGCGACGACAAGGACAATTGTTTAGCACATAAGCATTTCTTTCGGCCCATGTTTGGTTTTTAAAGTCTTCAGGTCCAATAGCTACAAATTCAATAAATATAGGGCTTTAAAATTGCAATTTAAGTTAGGCCTATACTAAGACAAATTATAAATTTAGTAATGCTTGGCCGAAACAGAGATCCATAATTATATAAGCACATATCCTGCCCAAACAAAGATTAAGCAGGTAACTCATTTTTGGGCCCAAACCAATATCAATTATAAGTACACTTATCTGCATTTATAAAGATGCACTTATTACAGAATTCAATTATTATGACAATTTTATTATTAAAAGTATAATTATACCCATACTTAAAATTACTCATCAAAACTTAGCACCCACATAATTGTGTTTTTGGATCAAGAACCCTTTTTAGAATTGTTGCACAATAAATTACCCCCATACATACCTCTTTTTTTATTGGTAGAAATAAGCTCTACATTTTCATAAAGTAAAAACCTTTTATCTTCTCCATATTTGTGGATTATACATTTATGAGGAAAAAGAATAAATGAAGGATACATTTGTAATATAACCATTTTAATAGTCTAGGAAAGAATAAAATGCAATTATTTTGATACAACAAAAATTCTCTAAAAGAACGGATAATTTGGGATGAAGCAAGTAGTTTTTATAGTAATATCTATATTTGTAAGAAAATACTTATAATATAAATATAATATTATTATAATTTAAGCATATAATATGCAATGCAATTATGCTCCTATGGAGATAATTTTATCATGGGTTTTTTAAATGAAATCTTTTATTTTCATTTTCTGTTTTTATTATCTATTTTTGTTATCCTCAAAACTTAAATATTTGTAACCCATCAGATATTTTCTCAAGGGAATTTACAAGTCTCTCAGATTAAATTAATAGAACATACATTCATGTAAATAAAACTGTGAAAATGTCAAACTTCCCTGGTACAAATAACAATTCCGTATTGACACCACATTACCACTAGCTATTACAAAACAACCATAGGTTGGTGATTGGCAAAAAATTTGTCATTTCCTACAAGGGTTTAAAACCTACAAGCATTTCTGATTTTATCAAATGCTTTCATCTTCAGATGAAAACAAAGTTCGTTTATAAGGTCAAATCTAAATTCTATACCTCAATAGAGAATATCTTCTCTTATAAACCCTTTTGTCCACAGTTATCTTACATCTCAATGGAAAAAACACAACAAAAAGTAATATAAGAAAAACAAAAACAAGTACTACAATCTTTTGCTTTCCTAGTTTGGAGGATCATTTTTGTGTATCCAAAAACAAAACGCTGCACATTCAAGCGAGAACAAGGAACTACACCACCGATCTATTGAATCCTAAAGAAAACACGTATAATTGTTCCGAGATACATGAAATAATGCCTACCAATGATTTTATAACCATAATAAACCAATATTTTCTGAATCAAAATGAAGATATCACCAAGTTCTATTCTTCGGTCTCATCGGTTTGCACCTTTTAATCCGCCATCCACCATGGATACACACCGTTTTATCAAAGGTGGCCAAGTTAGTTTAACAAGTCCAACCACTCCCCAATCCTCTCATGAAGCTCCGGCTTCTAAAAGTCTCAGTCGAGGACCTTGTCTGGTAAAACTTGGTTCCATGTACTCGGTAGCTCAGCAACCACAACAGAAGATGCAAGCAGTGATATGATGGCCAGACGGAATTTCCTTTGTCCACTGCTTGCTCAGAAATATTCACACAAAGAAAACTTAATATATTTCATGTCAGCATTTGGCAGCAGAGGATACATAGCCTGGACGAATCCTATAGGGTAGAGGCCTTGCAATTAAACCTTCTGTTACCCAACCAGCGAGTTCACCATCATCTTTTACATGGTTAAATTCCCTTTGCACATACTCCAGAGATATCTGCAGCTTCCCACCCGGTCTACAGTCATCAGATGCACCCAATGATTTAATCCCAACATTTTTCTCCAACCAATAAAGATAGTTGACATGGAACAAGGACTTCAGCATATCTTGTGAGGATGAGCTCTCTTTCAGGACCACCTGAGCCATACCAAATTCCAATCGCATAAAGAGAAATAAATCACAACTAACTTTTACATCTACTGTTTCAAACTTTCAATAGGTTGAAAAGATGGGCCCCATGCAGAAAGAAGAGAAAGAATAAAATGAAATGCAGCAATTTTCATTGTAGGTTTGTCGCCATGATTAATCCCTCCATACAACAAAAAAACGTCCCATATTTCAAAGTCGATTAACAAAATTCTAAAACTCAAAATTGATATGATTTGTTGTTGAAAACCAAGGATGGGGAGCCAAAAAATTCTCAACCAACAACCTAACTATCTAAGAACATCACCAGGGGCGAATCCAGAAATTTACCCCAGCAGGGACGGTTTTTAACTAATTCTTTTGTTGAACTTAAATAAAGAAAACTTGAACTAATCATAATATTTTGTAGAGAATTGTATAAAAATGTATTTACTGTTATATTTCTTAGATTACATGAAGCTTATTTATACAAGAAAAAAACATTAAGCATGTACAAGGATCCCATGCTCTATTAGGTGTTGCCATACTCTACTAACAACTATATCAACTGGCATACTCTACTAACAACTATTAACAACTGACATGACATCTGCTAACACTCCTCCTCAAGTTGGCGTATAGATATCTCGCATACCTAACTTAAAACACAATGGATGAAATATCTTACTACTAAGACATTTAGTCAAAATATCAGCTAGCTGATGATCTGTTTTTACAAAAGGAAAGCAAATAAGACCACTGGTAAACTTTTCTTTAATGAAGTGCCTATCAATTTCAATGTGCTTCGTTCTATCGTGTTGTACTGGGTCGTTTGCAATACTTATGGTTGCCTTATTATCATAAAATAATTGCATAGGCCCTTTAGTTGTAACACCAAAATCTTCTAACAAAGTTCGAAGCCACATTAGTTCACATATATCCAAGGCAATAACTCAATATTCAGCCTCAACACTAGATCTTGCCACCACATATTGTTTCTTACTACGCCAAGTAACAAGATTACCTCCAACAAATGAACAGTATCCAGATGTAGAACGACGATCCTTAATAGAGACAACTCAATCTGAGTCGGAAAAAGCTTCAACTCTCATATGGCCATGTGGTGCAAACAATAATCCTTTTCTAGGAGCAGACTTGAGATACCTCAGAATTCTATAAACAGTTTTCATGTGACAATGTCTAGGATCATGCATATACTGACTCATTATTCACAACATAAGATATGTCAAGTCTTAGTATGAGAGAGGTATATCAATCGTCTCACCAAACGTTGATACATTTCTCTATCAACCGTAGGTCCTGTGCCTCCTTCTAGATTATGATTAACTTCAATAGGAGAATCGACAGTGTTACATCCTAACATGTCAGTTTATGTTAAAAGATCAAGGACATACTTCCGTTGAGATAAAAAAATCCCACTGGAAGATCTTGCAACTTCAATACCAAGGAAATATTTCAAAGGACCAATATCTTTAATCTCAAATTCTTTGGCCAGACTCACTTTGAGATAGAAGACAGGGAGCCATCAGCTACCCGAACCTAATTTTTTCCAAAGTGGGGCGTGTATGAAGTAAAGAGGTTGAAGAACCCAGTCATATACTCAGAGGAACCTGTGTCTATAATCCAACTAGGGCAAGTGGAAAAACATGAAAAGCACAAGGAAGTATACCTGACTGAGCATAATGAGAGGTAATAGGTTTGGAACAGAATTTTCAAAATACTGAGACTTCTTCTGGAGTGAGTGTAGTAGTATTGTCTGAAGTATTGGATGCATCAACAGGAAGAGGTGGAGTAGACATGTAGGCCTAGGATCCACGTCCACGACCAGACCGACCTCCACGTCCTTTAGGACGCCCATGAAGCTTAAAGCAGCGATCCCTGGTATGATCACGAGACTCCTTCACAACAGGAGACGGAATGGGAAAGCTAGGCTTAGGATATGAAGCAATCATGGTTGATCGGTCAACAGGATTTAAATTGGGTATCATTGCTCGACGTCTACTTTCTTCTTGCTGAACTCTAGCATAAGCCTCTCGTAGAGATGGAAAAGGAGTCTAACCAATCAACTGTGTCCGAACTTGATCATACTCTATGTTTAAACCAGGCAGAAAATCAACTCCTCGATCTTCACTAACAAACTTCTGATAAGCTGTGGTATCCTCAGTACATTTGGCTAAAAAAACCCGGTAATGATCAAGCTCCTGACAAAGGGCATTAATCTCCGCAAAGTACTGTGTCACAGGCTTCTCCCCTTGACCCATCTCACGGATTCGTTTACGAATGTCATATGTCTTGGACATATCATCAGAAACAGAGAAAGTTTGGGAAATAGCCTCCCAAAGCTCATAGGCAGTGCCTAGAAACATGTAACTACTCCGCATACTTGGTTCCATAGAATTAAAAATCTATATTTTGCCCATGGAATTATTAGATTTCCATTCTTCTTGGGTCATTCCTTGTTGTGCAGGCATAGTAGTTGTTCCATTGATGAAATGTTGCATACGATTGGCCTCAATTGACATACGGCATGCCTGAGACCAAGCCAAATAATTGGATCCATCCAATATAAAAGGACTGAGAGCCAACGCAGAGTTGAGATGATTGTTTCTAATTAACTGTCCTTTATTTGTTTCTGTAGCATCAACATTATAAATGGAACTAGATTTGGCCATGGTAATAGGAGTCACAAGAATTATCCAAGGAAATATCAACAAGGATAATTTAAAGGCTTAACAAAAATGGTAGGGTTATTCCTAAAAATGCAACGGACTTGCAGTTACAACAATAAACAAATGACAGTGAAACTAACAGGCTCAATTTAGTGCAATAAAACCAACAAGTAGGCTCAATAAAACTAATAGTGAACAAATAGGGCAGTACAGAAGCTTGAAGAACTTAACAATGGATAAATAGGCCAAACAAACTAATCAGTAAGCTCGATACAAGCAAACCTGAATTTCACACCAGACGACCACTGTAGATAGCAAGAGGAGAGAGAACCGACCAGCCTGGAAGAGAACCGCACCGAAAAAGTCGCCGGAAAACTCACTCACGCACCGGTCAACAAGGACGCGTGGCGACGGTAGTTCGGCGAGTGGGCTGCGCGTGGGGGCGCGTGTGGTAGTGGGTCTCAGTCTCTCAGAGCTTCTTTTCTGGTGATGGTCGCCTGGTTATGTCAGACTTTAATATGGCCTTAAATCCTCAAAACAAATTGTTTTTGGAAGGTTGCTAATCGAATTTGTGACTGGCAGCGGAACAGAGGGAAAAAATGGAACATGTCTGGTATGGACCATGTCTGGTATGGACCATGCTCTGATACCATGTAGAGAATTGTAGAAAATGTATTTATTGTTACATTTCTTAGATCACATGAAGCTTATTTATACAAGGAAAAAACATTCAACAAGTACAAGGAGCCCATGCTCCATTAGGTGTTGCCATACTCTACTAACAACTATATCAACTGGCATAATCTACTAACAACTATTAACAACTGACATGACATCTGCTAACATATTCACTAATCATAATTATGTTCACAAATTACAATGCTATCTTCCTAGACACCATAGCTTGAAAATGTTCTAAAATAGCTTCATTATCAATAGTTTCAAATACATCATTTTCAATGTAAGAACCATACAATCATTCAACCATTTACCTCATATATTTATGGTATCCTTTTTCATTTTATTTCCAATTCAGGCTATAAGAACTTAAGAAGCATCTTGTGCATTGCTATATAAGTTAGTGGTCAGTTGATGACATGAGAAGAAAAATTTTTAGTGGATATACAAGATGTTAATGAGTTAATCTAAGAACAAACATTTAGAAATTTCCCTTTGTCCTGAAAAACTTCAACAAAGACGAAATTCCAATTCTCTACATAAGGTTCACACAAAAAATAATCATTTTAGAAATGTATCTCTAATTTGGAGTAGATAAAAATACTTTTTGTAGGACTTGGTTTCTGCTACAAACTTAATCCAATTGAAAGAAATAAAAAATAAAAAATAATAATAAACAGCCTATCAGCTCTATTTATTTTGCTTAAATATCAAAAATTAGTATCTACTTTAACAAAATTCTATTAAACACCTTTTCAACACAATGAAAGTTACTTATAATCTTCACAAATAACATCCAAAAAAAATTGCTAGCTATGCATCATAAGTCACAAATAAGTAAACAAAATGTTACCAACTTTACCAATTAGACAAATTAGCCCAAAATATACCAAACACAGAAATCATAACATACTAAATTGGAGCAAAACTTCATGATAAGGAAAAAAAATTGAGTTAAATAATTCAATATATCCCAAAATGCAACGAAGTTTTAATTAGTAATAGTGGAACTTTAAACTACCAAACAAAAAAAGCCTTACTTAGTAACCTATTAAGTCCAAAATATAATAAATACATCAAATAAATTGAATTAGGTTTAATACCAAGTCCCAAACCAACAACAAATTCAAACAAACTACTAATTTTAAATTATCAAAACAAAAAAGCCCTAATTTAGTTACCTTTTGAGTTTGATTACTCTAATATATGCAAGAGGTGTGACGCGTAGTGGATATGTAGTAGAAAACCACTTAGACAAGGAGTGGGCGGAGGCGGAGCCGCGGAGGAGAAGAAACTAGAAGCAGGAGTCAGGACTCAGGAGTAAGAAAAGTAGAAGAATGAAAAGTGAAGAGGCGAACAATAGATCTTGTATTTAGATTAGAATTGATTTATGAATTTTGTTTTGACCCATCCAAGTTTAACTCTTCCATTATTCTACCCCCTTAAGTTTATTAACTTACATATTTGTCCCTACTTCTATACCTTTAAAAAAAATTGAGCATAGGCAGATGCCTATGTTGCCACTTAATAGGTCCGTCCCTGAACATCACAACAGTCACACCAAAGGACTGAATAAACAAGTGAAAACTAGTCTCACTAGCCTGTATAGACATCACACATACATCAAGATTCAAGAGAGGGCTTTTTATCATGTGTAGTAAGTCTTTCAAAAACCAACGACCACACACAAGTCCTAATTTTAGAGGAGATTCTCTTGCCTTCCAATGGATGTACGAAAGGTAATGGCTTTGCAGATGGAGAAAAATAAGATGGGAAAAGGATCTGAAGAGTAACTCCAGAAGAGTCCAATTACCATGAATGATATCAAGAGAGGCAGAAAAAGCTGCAAGAATTAAGGACTATGATGTAAGAGTCATCTGCCTCCATATCATTCAAATAAAGGTAAAAAATAATAATATATTGAATCACATGTAAGAAATGAAAGGACTTCAGTCCAGTGGTTACCCCTCTCTTCCCTAACAGGGAGGTGTAGGGTTAGAACATATCAAGGACTTGACTGAAACATATTATCTTGTTGAAGATATTTCCAATAGCTTGTAAGGGCCTTCTTTCATAGCTTTGTAAGCGGTCCAGTTCTTGTACAGTCAAGGTTAGGTTCTATGTCCCCCCTCATCACCTTGATAAATAAAAATAAAGTAACTTTCATTTAACCACCTGAGTTCTACACATTTTTTTCACACCACCACTTGTGTTTCAAAAGTCGATACATAAACACCTGAAGTATTAAGGCCAAGTGAGAAACAACTTTATCATTTTAACAGCATTAAACAAAACGTACAAAGAGAATTGATAGGTATATATCCAAAATAGGGTCGAAGTAAGCTTGCCTTGAGATGACAAAGCCACCTTTAGATAAGATTCCTGAAGGGCATTTTGGCTTCGGCATAATCTGGCTTAAAACGAAGAACATGCCTCTTCAATGCTTGCTGAAGATGCCATTTATTGACATCTGTCAAGATAACCATGAAAGTGATTTTTAAGAATCTTAAGCAGACAAGTGTCCCTAATTTTGACGCTTGTCTCAAGGACTTAACACTAAGCAAACCCACTAAACATTCTCATAGTCACTAGCATTTATTGTCATACAAAGGAAAAAGTGGATAGAGAGTAAGTGGAAGCCACGTGTCCTTCAGCCATAGGCTGCCAAACTCTATAAATAGCTCAGGTGATCAAGGTAATGCCACTTTTCCATACTCAACTCTCTACCCTCCATTGTTAACGTATTCGTCTTGTACTAATTTTCACACTGGAGCTATCACCCAGTGGCACCTTGCCGTCAAGCTCAAGTGTACTGTTTCTTTGTGCAGGGATCAAGTCCAATAATCGTGATTCAAGCTTCTGGAACAAAACAAGTGTTAACAAGAATTATACACTCTGTAATTAAATTTAGGACTGAAATATAGATTGCACCCCAAACCTTACATGCCCTCAGAGGTTTGCATCATAACCTTTAAAATGTGTCTCCTTGCAATCTAACATTAAATTAGTAAAACAAGATGCATCCTCAGAACATCCAGCCAGTCAAAAATTACTAGTTGTTCCGGTAAAGCCATTTCTTAAAGAGTTAAATAGGTACACCATCTAAAAAAAATTAAAACATTAAAAAATATAACCCATTACTCAAAACCTAACCCTATCCAAATATTAACCTTTAACTGATACCCAAATAGCAATCCTCAACCCAAATGATTCCCTTCCCTGCTACAGGGATCCTTGTTAAAAACCAAATCCCTCTTCCCTAATCGCTTCCCTATCGCTCTTAATGCCCTCCTACGCTTAATTCACAAATCATCAATCAATTCTACACCCAAACCATTTGAATTGAATTACTCATCCTCTGTCTGCTTAAACCAAAACCAAAATAGGAGTATATAATTACTATTCGTAGGCATAACACATTGATTGGGTTTGAGTTGGGTGTTTTAACTTCATCTTGGTGGAGGTAAAAATAATAAATAATCAATAAATAATACATCCAAACTATTACTACAAACTATTTGAATTGAATTACACATCTCCTGTTCCATTAAACCAAAATACGAGCACATATTTATCCATTGGCCAGCACAACACATTGATTGATTTGAGGTTTGAACTTATGATATACCTTCATCTTGGTGGAGCTTAGGTGTGGATACAATCAATTACACCCAGACAATTGATGATGGCATGATGAAACAACGGCAACCACCTCCCATTAATTTAATTGTTGCTTGTTATGCTTATTTGCAGAAGCTGTAATCAAATTCGCATGGAGATTCACTTACCCACTCAACTCTTTTAGAATAGATATATAAAGAGAGAAAGAGAAAGGAGTGGGTCACTGTGAGACTCACCCAGCTGAATGGTGGTTGAGATGGGAATAATACTCTAACAAAATAATACGCACAAATTAATTTATAACTATGCTTTCTTCTCTCAATCTACTTCTGTATACTTTTATTTTGATTTGGAATGAAGTTGGGGCTTTTATGTTTATTTAACAGACTTGGATTGTAGAAGATGAAGGGTATAATAGTCAAAAAAACCTCTAAAAGCACGTGGTAGTCACATTCGGTCACATTTGACAATAAAAAGTTCGTAGTGTGCGAATTGATTTAAAAAATGAAGTATGGAGTGCAAGAAGACGCGTTTTAAAGGTTAGGGTGCAAACCTTTGAGGGCATATAAACTTTGGGGTGCAATTTTTATTTCAGTCTAAATTTATATACCCAACAAAAACATGAAGATATTCATTTCTGTCAAATAAGACTAAAGGAAGAGGTTATCAGCGATGGAACAAGGAATTCGCTACGTGAGAGACTTGGATATCTTCATGTTCTACTTCTCACCATTTTCTTTCTCTTTCCTTTCACGTTTGAACTGGTTTTTATTGGAGTGTTCGGGATTGTTTAAAGTTGGTTAAATTGGAGTGCTAGAGATTTTCTGATAGTGGTTGGTTGTGTTTAAAGTAGTGACAAGCTTTTACTGTATTTGGATTACGATTGTGGCAGCAAGGGTTTATAGCGGTGGATGGGTGGAGATAATGAATAATAAGCCTCAGGTTAGGAATTTGATTATCTGGGGTATTGATAACAACCAACATGTTACTGAGATGGAGCTGGGCTATGAATCAAATTTGGGGAAAGTGAGCTGCTGGTAACCTTTTAAAGGGGAAAGAAGATTATAAATATGATTCAAAGTAAATCTAATTTAAAAATGATAATATGCAAGCTGGATTAACAAAATTAAAATTTCAAAAAATGCATGGATTATAATAACAATAATGGTTTTATACAATCAAATTCAATAAAATGATAAAATGATAAAATTTTATCATATTAAATATATAATAACCATGTTTTAAGATACAAAAATGATAACAGAATAATTTAAATGTCAAGGATATGGGAAAACTTGGTTTTATAAAATAAAGCATGACCTAGGGGTATTCTAGAATTGAAGATATTTTCTTTAAGCCAAATGAGCAAAATTTGAGAGGTCAAGCTCTTTCTGCGAGTGAGTGTGAGACACGCACATAGTTAAATTGGATGGAAAATCTCATAGATTTCACTTAAGCTCAACATTATAAGCGTTCTTGTAGAATTTTGAAACTGAGGTGGTGGTGTGCAAAAACGTGTAAACATCAAGTGGTTAAGTGAAATTTACTCTAAAAATAAATATAACAAAAAGATCAGATGTGTGAGAAGAAAAATTTTCAAGGGACAAGTTATGACACGCTAACCGATCAAAAAGACGTGAGAAGGCAAAAGGAAAAGAGACATTTCCCACAATCCCACCTACACATCCACCCCAAACGGATAAGATTACTCTCATTAACATGATAATGTACCAAAGACAAAATTAAGAGACAACCTACTGATTAGTGCATAATATTCTATGATTTTGATTCTTTTATGTTGGTTTTATTACATGTTTTATGTGTATGAGGACTTATTAAGGTGTTTATTGATTTCAAGAGGATTTGGAGTTCAAAGTGGAGAAAGATGAAAAATTGGAGCTGAAATGAGGAAAAGGAAGAAAAATCAGAAAATAGACCAGCTCGCCCCGGCGAACCCAACCAAGCCCTAGGAACTCTCCCCGGCGAGAAGGGTTTTGCCTAGAAAAAACAAGTTTGCCCCGACGAGTACCTCTCTGTCTAGAAAAAGTTAAGCTCGCCCCGGCGAGTTCCTCAATGCAAACGAACTCGCCGGGGCGAGTTCGTCGGGAAATTTCAGAATATGGAAAGCTTCAGGCCAGGATTTTGACAGAGTTCTACTCGGAATTCGATTGCTATTTCTCAGAGACTTGAGACTTTATTCTAGGATATAAATACATGTATTAGTCAGACATTAGAGGATCGTCTATCATCTTCTACATTGGATTGCAAACCCTAGTTTTGAGAGAATTGAAGGCATGTCAGACTAGTTTCTTTTATTTAGTTCTAAAGGGATGTGGAACCATGTTTACAATTAATTGAGTTATACTATCTATTCCTTCTTGCATGAAACTTATTCTGATAATCTATTTTAATTGTTCACATGCTAATTTATCTAATTGATTTGATATGGCTAATTGAATTAGTTTGATCTTTAACCTCTGTTAGATTAAGGAGTGGTATTACATGTAATTGATATCGTTCTTTGTCGTAAGTAGCAAATTAGTAATACTGACTGTGGTCAAGCTTTTGTGTATTGCTAAGTTTATCAGAAAGCAAGTTAAACAAATCGAGCTTATGTGTTTGTTGTTTGAATTAGCCTAATTCTCTATTTCTTAATGCTACTGTCATATTAAATCTAGAGAACGTATTCTAGGTTGTGATGTATTGGACTCTGTTGGAGAGCTTATTTCATTAAGTGATCATCTAAGGAGAATTTCAGATAGCAGAGCTTATTGTTATCTAGGGCTAGTAGTTCCATTGAAGGGTAAATAGTAATAAATTGGTTATTTGATTACTGTAAATTGGTGAAACTGAACTGCAGAACTGAAGTTGTTAAATATTTGGTTAAACTTTATTAAATTCGCATTGTTTGCTAAGTTAGTTAACTCAACTTGAAAACCCCCAATTTTTACTTATTTAGAATAGTTTTGAAACAATTTTACTCTCTGTGGGATCGTTCCTTACTATTGTGCTCATTATTTAAAATCGTAGAGTGAAAGTGAGGTTAATTTTGAAGTGTTAACGACAACTCCCACCTACCAAGTAACAGAAGAGGACACAGATTGGCATCTTATCATTTCACATCAAGTCTATAACAGATTTGAAGTTTCATTAAACATATCAGATAAAGTATGGACTTTCTTATTCTAAATCTTATTGTTTTATTGTTTTGTTATTAATTAGGTAACTTAATTAAGTAAACTGTGATATGTTTGGATTACCAAATGGTGTTTCATTAGAGTTGGGGCACTTAGGCAAGAGAACAGCAGATAAGGTATGGACTTTCTTATTTGGTTTTGTATTCTCTCTACTTGATTGTTTTGAGAGGCTTCAGAACACTATGCTATATATATACATAGATAGATAGACATGGTTAAAAGTTCATAATCTTTACAATCCTTCCCCAAATAAAGTTCGGATATCGTTCTTTTCTACAATGTTCCCTCTCCCCAACCACCCCCGCTCCCAAAAAAAACCCAGACACACACAATCAATAAATAGATGGGAATCTACCGAAATCACGATCTAGGCTTTTGGTGTAAACCTTGATGATAGAGGCTTGGAGATGATTTTTCAAGCTGGGTCTATTCTGTTGGGTGAACGAGTAATTTCCCCCCCCCCCCCTATTCTTACTATTTTATTTTATTTTAGCTAATCAAATGCAATCTATGCTGATATCAGCAATCTATACTTTTTTATTCTATTATTCCCAGTAATAAGTAATTCATTCATGTCTTTTATCTCTCCTCACTCTCTACTTCTCCAGGGTTAATTCTTTCTTTTTCCTAGCAGCTCATAGGTCATAGTTGCCTAATCTACCTCCATCTCTTGCTGCACAATCTCATCCAATTACCATCATACAACTTGCTACAAATATTTAAGTTTACTAAAAACAGATGAACAACATTGTTAGACCTTTCACTTCTCAGCAGAAAGAATGATGGTGATCATACGGTTAAAGAATAACCCATTTGTACGCATTGTGGTAAGAATTTTCTAATACTAATCGTCTGCTAAAGAATATCCGCCAAAATTCTTGGCAGCAGATAAGAGGTGTTTAATTTTTTTTAAAATTGGGCATAAAATGATTATTTGATCATATGGAACAATTTGGCAGAAGATTTAATGAGCTTGTAGATGGTAGAAAATTTGGATGGACAATGAGAGATGGGTTAGTTGAAAAATGGCACATAGGAATTGTGGCTTGAGATCATTCATATATATAAATGGATCATTCACATATATATCAAATGGAACATATCTCTATGGTTTGCATTTATGACAAAGGTGTGCATAAGTGTCCAAGAGAAAAAGGAATCGAGCAAAATATGGCTGTGCAGTAATAGATATACTACATGAGGGCACAAAAAGTAAAAGAAAAAATGACTCTAAAAGTCATATAGCTGACATCCTCTCTCCCCAGCCCAAACCCATTTTTTTCCTTCTCCCTCCGAAAGTGGGAAGACTAAGAGAAAAGAAAAAAAGAGGCAAGGAGAATATACAAGATAAATACATACATACATATACACACACACACATTGTCCACTTACACAAAATCTTCCCTCGTGCTCAGTAAGAATGTAGCCTTCTTCTCTATAGAGGTCAAACAGTGCATATGCATCCTCCTTGCTTCTAACAATATCAGATAGTTTGGAACCCAGCTGAAACCGACTTTCAATATTAGCTGCTGCATCCTTAGCTTCTGAGGACAGTACTGCCAACTGTGCCTGAAAGGAAAGAAACATGATGCACGAGGATCAGATAAATAAATTTTGGACAGAGACATATTCTATAGCCCATCTCGATCTATGTTCTCACAAAATATCTAACTTAGTTTGGATTCCAGAGAAATTGCCAGCTCAAAACCATATATAAGAAAAAGATATTTTATTAGAAGAATAAAGAGATTATAAGCAGAGAGGGGACGAGTCCACCCACCCTATAACAAGTGGAGAAACGATGGTGGAAAAAAGATGATGGTAAAAAAATGAGCAGCTGTTTTTCACAACACCTTTGTTTATTTGTAGAATTACTGAAAGCTACTAACTCGAAAAAACCGGCTCACGTTCTAGTCCATAATACCTATGAAATGTTAGATTGCCTTGCATTAGCACCATGGACAATGACAGGGAACGTGAGCAGGATACAAAAGAAAGATATCTATACCATCCTATTAAGCCAACCTATGGCTTGGTGTCTGCTTCATTTAGGTAATACCGAAGTTTTATTACGACTTACAACTCAACCTCTATTTTAGACACCTATGCATTTGATGATATAGTTTTTCATAACGCATTGTCCTACTACAATGATTTACAAATATGTGGAATCATTATCCACCAACTATTCAGCTAGATTATCATCTCCATACCAACACATACGAATCACAAATTATCTGAACACTAAAGTTTCTCTTTAGAAAATCACCACACTTTATAACGTTCTACAGTTCTTAGTGAAGTTCTTACTAAGAGATTGGATAATATTTTTGAGGATACCTCTAAAATTCTCAAAGTGTCCGTGTGGAAGATAGACAGATTATTGATGCAACATTGGTGACAAATGAAGTTGTGGAGGATGTCCATAGACAATGGAGAAAGGGTCTTGTGGTTAAATTGGATTTTGGGAAATCTTATCCTAGGGTTAATTTAAGTTTCTTTGCATAAGGTGCTGGAGAGAGAAGCATTTGGGCCTAGGTGGAGTTCTTGGATGGAGGGCGTCTTATCTCTTCTCATTTTTTGTTATTTTTTCTGGTGATTATAAATGGAGAACCCAAATCTTGGTCTAAGGTATCACAGCGTCTTAGGCAAGGTTACCCTTCGTTGCTCTTTTATTTACTTTAGTGTTTGATTTATTGAATATGATGATTAGATAGTGAGAGGAGTATGGTATCCTTGTGGGCTACATAGCGGGGCACAAGGAGGTGAGGATCTCTCACTTCTAATTTGTTGATGATACTATTCTCTTTCTCTTGGAGCGGCTTCGAAGCTTTAAGAATGTGCAACAAATTTTTCAAGTGTTTAGGGTTATTTCTAGGACGACAGTTAACTTGTATAACTGCATTCAAGTGGGCTTTAACACGAATAGGGGAGCTTCTAGCCTATTCCTGTCCGCTAGGTGTACATGGAGAACTTCCCGCTTACTTATTGAGGGGCCTTGTTGGAAATCCTAGAGTTGTCTCATTTTGGGACTCAGTTGCTGAGAGTGGCACAAAGTTTAGATAAGTAGAAAGGTATGTACTTTTCCTCAACGTGTAGGATTACTTTGATTCGGTTTGATTTGCCTAGTATACTCCTGTATTATCAATCTTTGTTTAGGATCCCAATAGCTAATTCCTTGGAAACCAATGTCTATCCAAGCAAGAGGGGGGTTTGGGGCTGGATAATTTGGTCTTAATAATGTTACTTGGATGGATAAATAGTTTTGGAGATTTCATTTGGAACTTCACTTCCTTTGGAAGAAGGTAATTGGGAGCAAGTTTGGTTCGGTTGAATGGGTGAAATGCTTGGCCCAAGACTTTTGTTAGCCATGCGAGTCCTTGAAAATTCATCTCCCAGTGATATACTTCTTTTACTTAGCATCTAAATATGGAGTTAGGGTGATCAACGAAATTTGGAGGATTCTCAAGTGGGGAACAACTGATTAATACTCCTTTTAATCGTTTGCATATCATTTGTTCTTTGCATAGTACTTCCTTTTTCAATTTTCACAAAACATGATATCAACTCCTTTCATTAGGAATTTCAACACTTCAAGTCTATAACAAATTTGGAGTCTACTTTGATAAGCACATCAGCACTTTTGATCCAACTAGTAAATTTTTTTGAAAGAGATATTTTTTCTCTTTTGACTCGCTTTGTTGTTCCTACTCCGTTCCCATTGACTTTTTTAATTTGGAAAGCCAAGTTCCCTTCCAAAGTCAAGGCTTTTGTGTGGTCTATGATTTACAAAGATTGAATACTAATGATCATTATTTGGATTGCAAACCCTGCTAAGCCTTATCTCTAGACATTTATTTTATGCACAAGCAGATTAATACGCATACTCATTTATTTATGAATCATCATGCTGCTAGGGCTTGTGGTATCTCTTTGGAGTGTTAGAGCAAGAGTGGGTGTGCTTTGAGGTGGAAGATTTGTTGTTAACTCAATTTTGAAAGGATTCAGAAGAAAGATGGATGCAACATTTTTATAGAAGTGTGCTTTCTTCAGTTTTTTCGGAAATTTGTAATGAGCATAATGCTAAATTGTTTAGATAGAGGTTAATTTTTAAGTTGTTGAGTTATTAAGTGCACTTGGTATGAGGACCTCTACAGTACCTATGTGGCCGACTTGGGTAAGAGATCAGAGTTTGGCACTTTATTAAGTGCTCTTTTGATCTTGCTTCACATTAGTCCGGAGAGGGGGGATGTCTTGTCCCCCGATTATTTAATCCTTTCTTTTCTTTTATAAAAAAAATACACTATACTTTTAAGAAACTTAAATTAGTTTAAGTGGACACCGGACGGTAAAATTTTAACGAATTGTTGGCAAAGACTTAAGAAGGATGTAACGATAACTTCCTTGATCAAATATACTCGTATAACATCATCTTCAACATCAGTGTCAGTCAGTTGGATAATGGTCGGTGTTTTCTACTTTGTTTTGCTAATTTGTGCTCTCATCTGCTTGAGCACAAGTCAATTACAGTCATCAGAGGGTTCATCACATGAAACACACAATTCATCATGTGAAGTCTGAAGGTAAAGAAGCAACAGACCCTTCTTATTGTTAGTATATATATGCCTTTTAAGGTTCACACTATCCGACACTAACTGGGTTTATTTATTATCTTACTACTAAGATCAAAATCTAAATGTACTCAAACCCATGATTACCTGAACTGTAATTCTTTCAATTAACTCTAAAGATAGTGTTATTATCAAGTGAAACCCTAAGTCTAACTTTCCAAATTGTTTCATAAAGAAAAAGAGATTTTATTAAAAAAGGATTTACAAAAAGATATGGGAAGGATCAGAAATCCTCCTAAACAAGTGAAGTGGAAAAATACAATGCCCTCAGAAAAGAGCGGATTTCCAGTAGCTCTGCAAATCTGAACACACCCCCACTAAAAGCACCTATCACGCTGATAAAAACCCTATGCCCAATGGTTACCCCCAGCTCTTGTGTACCAAGAGGGGGGTTCTAAACCGTAGCAGTGGTAAATGTTGGGTGTGTTTAAATTATGTCTTAAACTAGCAAAAAAAAATAAGAAAAAAAAGTAAAAGATAATAACTCAATCCAGATGAGAGGAGAGGACATGAACTGTCGATAAAAATTTGAACTTTCCTCTCCAACCAAATACCCCCAGAGTATATTAAAGCAACCATGTCGCTAGGGCACCCTACCATCTCTTTGTAGCGCTTGCGTAACTGAAGCAAATATAGAAAATATTTGTAAAGCTCTAGCTAATCAAAACATAACTAATGAAGGAGCTCTTTTGTTTTACTTTCTCTGTTAGACTTGATATTCGTCTTTCTGATATTTTTCTTTTTTAGAATATAACAATGTTATTGCCGGAAGCTCGATGATAAAGCAGCAACATAAAGTTCACAAGCAGACATTGCATGAGTCGCAAGGCTAGTGGCTAGATGAAGATATAAAGAAATTGTATAATTTATATTGTCTCCCTTCTTGGTACTGAGTTTACTGAAAGATTAACACAACCATAAAAAAATTTATTGAACACATGATTTAGATCCCTGCAGATGCAGCTTTAGGATATTGAAAAGTACCCAGGTTACCACTTGGTACATTTCCACGTCAACTACATAAATAATTCTCCATAATCAATTTTAATTGTAAAGAGGATTATTTATCACATAAGTGAAAAGACTTCAACTTACTTTATATTCAGATTTCACATTAAGAATTGGCACAGCAGGAAAAAATGGCTCCTCAGCGTTGACCTCTTTCACAGAAGGAACTAAACCACTAAGCAGATATTCACCGAAAACCAAGCCTGTCGAAACAAATCACCTTATTTTTCATTGTGTAATGAGATACACGGAATGTATAATTTACTAAGAAAAACAAACTACAACTGGTAAGTGAATGAAAGATCTTAATATTGAAAAAGCCTTTTTCCTCCATGGCCATATTATGTGGAGCACTCAAACTAGGAGTCAAAGAGGCTACCCTAACTGTGTACTCACAATATTTTATTTTTTTCAACAAAAAAACAACTAAATTAATAGAACCATCTTGGCTTCCCGTTCTGTGCAAAGAAGCATATTCTCAAAAGGACCATGAAGGGTTAGGCTCGAACCCGTCACCTCAGTGCCTATGTAAGATCAGTAGACCAACTAGACTTAAAAGCCAAGTATATATAAAAACCAAAATATGTACAGAAAATCAAATAAAATTCTGCAATATTATAGAAGAGTTCACATTCGTGGACCAAGCATAGTTGCGTCTTTTTCAAGCTCCAATTCCAAAACAAATACTAAACCATGAGCACCAAAAAAGAATCAAAATGTGATAATTACCCCAAAAACATAGTATCTGATAGAAAAATAATTACAAATGCATAACTAGGCATATATATTAAATAGCAATGAATAGCTGAGTGAAAAGATTAGTATCCGCAAAAACTTCTTGTGGATACTAATTAGTATCCGCAAGAAGTTCTTGCGGACAACTTTATACGTTAAGTCATAGCACTCATTCTCTTTCCTAACCAAACTTTTTCTCTTTTTTTTCAATCAAATTCTAAAATTGCATAACTTTTTTTGATACAAATAAAAAATTATCAATTTATTTAAAGTTGGAAAGCTCTCGTTAATATCTTCAAAACAAGAGCCACTGTTGATATATATTTTTTTAGTTAAAATGATCAAAATTGAGGTTAAAGTTTTGTATTTTGGAAAACTATTGTAGGCTTTGGTTATAACTTTTTGATATTTTAAGTACATCAAAACATATCAACAATGGATCTTGTTTTGAAGATTTTGACGAAAGCTTTCCAACGATATATAGATTGATAATTTTGAATTTGTAACAAAAGAATTATTGAATTTTAGAATTTGATTGAAGAAAGAGAAAAAATTGGGTTAGGAGAGAGAATGAGTGGTCTAACTTTTTAACTTAGAAAACTATTCTCAAGAAGTTCCTGCGCTTGCGGATAGTAATGAGGAATTTCTAATCTAGGCCATTCAATATTGCAACGATCGGTTTAAGATGGGTTGGGTGGGACATGACCCATAGCCAACTATAACTATGGATCATGTCCCATATATATATATATATATATATATAGAGAGAGAGAGAGAGAGAGTCCGGATCCAGTCCGGGATCCCAGACTCTATAAAATCCGGACCAATTTTTTTTATTTTTTTTTAAACAATTAAAAAAAATTATGGAATTGGAATTTTTACATAATACAGTGTTTTTGGTGTGATTTGGATGCCTATACCAAAATATTTCTGTACAGTCTGGGCAGACTGTTCATACATTGGTTGGTATAGGTATTATAAACACACCAAAAACACTGTATTATGTAAAAATTCCAATTCCATAATTTTTTTTTAGTTGTTTCAAAAAAAAAAGCAAAAAAAAAAAAGTTGGTTTCGGATTTTAGGACCTGTCCGGGATCCCAGACTGGATCCTCTGTATATATATATATATATATATATATATATATATATATATATATAGGGATTCCATCCACAGCAACCGATTGTTGGGGAGCAACCCATTTTGGCCAGCCGCTACTACATGTACCGGCCTTAGACAATTTTTTTTTTATAAGCCGGTACAGGTAGTAGCGGCTGGCCAAAATGGGTTGCTCCCCAACAACCGGTTGCTGTGGATGGAATCCCATATATATATATATATATATATATATATATATATATATATATATATAAGAATATATAGCTAGGCATCGGTTATGCAATCAGCAAACTTATTGAACCAAAATAACAATAGAAAGTAAGTACTTGCGCGATATGGATTCAGAGTCCTTAGTTGAATGGACTGATATGACTTTAGATTGCAGAACATGTGGTTCCAAGTTACCACACCAAAAGTAGCAAGAGCAAGAGGTGTAGAAGATTGTATGCAGTTAGCAATTCCTATGCCAAACATGATACCAATGGATTTGCTCACCATTCCCTGAGCTTCACCCTTTGCTATTACCTGCCATTAGTGACTTTTTAATTCAATAAATGCAGATTGGGAAACTAGCCCAAGTAGTGGAAATCATGGAAAAGAATAACAAGCAAAGCATTAAAAGCAAAACATGATCGACATAAAAACAATCAATAAGAGTACGCAACTTCTTGTTTGTGAAGGAAATTTACATCGAGATCAACCAAAAAAGAATAGTCCGATAGAAAATTACCTCGGCAAAATTCCTCTGAGCAGCAAAGCCAGCATAGAAACAGCTCCTTGTAGCAGCCTATTATGAAAAAGAATTACCATTAGAAAATTAACAACATTTTTTTAATATCTGCTACATTGGAGAACTGATGTAGTTCAACAATGTTCAGCACCACATTTATTTGGGAATACATCAGGACCTCATCTAATGGGGAACAGGTGTTTTGGGATATGGAGAATCTCATAAAATAATTCTCACACAAAACTCAATTAATTAATGTTATGATTCAATGTATTAAAAATAATAGAGTACATCACTATTCCTAATAATCCTAAACAACTTTATTAACCTAAATTGGACTCTAGTAAGATAACTATGAAAATTATAAATTAAGGAAACTAAATAAAATAAGCTTCCAAAGCCTTTTATATGGTTCTAGCCAAGCCTAGCGAGCTCATCTTGCATTAGTTCGATGAAAAGAACTCGACTCTGTCGAGTTAAGAACATCAACACAAGAAAAATCACGCTGGAACACCACGAAATTCTTTGTGAGCTTCAAAGTTGGTATGTCGAGAGCATAAGTAAGAGTGAGCGTAGTGTTGCCCTTAATAATCGAATATGTATTATCATGAGCACCATGTTGTGTGTAACGATCCCATAACCATGCACGCCCTAAATTAATGTGACAAATCTTTAGCGGTAAACATCACATAATGTTATCATGAAGCTTGCCAACAAAAAATGTAAACAAACATCTTTAGGTAACACGTAGCTTTATATTGGTAATCAATGCAACATCATATAGTTCTGGTGAGGCTCAACCTATAATTCAAGTTTCTTAAATACTTCCTCGGAGATAACATCAATACAACTCTCTGTATCAATCACGAGTTTACTTGGCTTGCAAATTTAACTCTCGTCTGAAAAAATCGCTACTAATGGATTTTAGGATCATCCTTCCATTTCTGAACAATAAATAAATGTCGAAGAACACCTAAACATCCATCCAAATGAGCATCATCGTCCAAATCCTGGTCATCGAGCTTGCATTTAACATATGTGGGCTTGTAAACCTTTTCATGCAAATCAATGTTCCCCGATTTTTTTTCAACAGTAGCAACTAGCCTAGATTCTATTGTTACATTATTTATCTAATTACATATGTACTATATTCATATAATTAATTACAACATATTTATATAATTATTATATTTACATTATTATTTTTAAATGTATACATTAGTATTTCTGTATCTATTAATTTATATAGTATACTTATAATTAATTATGAAGTTATTATATAACTACAAATGTATGTAATTACATTTTTTTTCGGAACTAATCTGGCCCGTCTATTTCTAACTAATCCAATGGTCATCATAAGGTTAATCTGTGTCACTCAATTCGGACCACTGAGCAGCCATTTACACAAATCACACAGATCATGCATAAGAACCGTTAGATCAATCCAAGAAAAAGCACAAACCAATCTCAGCCTTTGGATCAAATTCAATCGGTCAACCCAAACGTTTTAAACTCATATTACATCTCGACCGTTGATCAAATTTCAGATCTACTATCAACCGTTGAATCACTTAGAAAAGTCTAAATATAAATATCAAAAATTCTTTTTTAATTTCTCTCTTTCTCTTCTCTCTCATCTGCCAGCTCTGTTCTCTCTCTTCCCAAATTCTCTCAAAACCTTAAAAAAAATATGTACAAACCTTGATCTTCAGTTCTATTTTGAAAAATCCATACCGATTAAACGATTTTACACCCTCTAATTGATATTTCTACCGATTATTTGTTGTTTGTTTGATTTTTTTTTTCTCTTGAATGTTTCAAACGATTATGGCTAGCGTTAACTCTATTGTCTAAACTTCTTTGTGTTGTCTGGTGTTGAAATCTTTCGATCGATTTTTTCAAAAAAAAAGGGTGGGGAGGGGGGGAGGGGGGGGTAAACCCTAATTTTAATCTGACGAGTCATCTTCCTCATCTTGTTTAAACTTTGATCTAACTGTTTGTGCAATAGATCCAATAGATCTAATATCTAGGGTTTCTAATTAGTTTTTATCTCTATTTTTTTTAAGGCCGTTATCGAATTTAAAATTGTTTTCACCATGTTCAGATCTGTCAAACAGCAGATTACTCACATGCTTCTCAAACTATGATTTAAATCTTCGATCTAGTGACTAGATCTGTAAAAAAAATCAGTGTCTGTTATCATTTAAAAAAAATTAAATTGTTTTTGGTTTGCAAAAACAACGAATCAATATTTGATTCTTCTCAACCTATAAAACCCCTAAATTTCTTTATGAAAGGAGCTTTCTTCTTAAACCCTAAGGGGGAGCAATTATATAGAAAAATATTTTAGTTCATTGTCATCATCAAAAAAAGGGGAGATTAATAGGTCTCCAAACCTTTTAAGTTTATTTTGATGATAACAATATTTAAGTAATAGGATTTATCAAATAAATAGAATCCTCTCCATAAGATTTATAAAAATTATTTTCAAATACCCTATTCTATCCAAAAATGTTTTTCATCCTAAATTGAATTTATTTTTGTTAACCTTGATAATTTAAATATCATGTGTTAGTAAAATTTATTCATATAATAACATTTCCCAAGGCAAGGAGATTTCCTATTCTTTTTCAAAAATCATTTGATTTATTTCCACAAAGAGGGTAAAAGGAAAAATATTTATATATTATGTATATGTGTGTATCGTATATATATTATGTATATATATGTACTAAATATATATATATATATATATATATATATATCCGTGTATATATGTGTGCCATGTGTACATATATGTGTATGCATGTGTGCCGTGTGTGAAGGAAAAGAAAACTAAAGGCTTTTAGCCTTATGCTGGCAACATGATTTTGAAAGTTTTATACTTGCCCAAGAAAAAGAAAAAGATAAAAGGCTTAAACCTTTGTTATGGATGGGCTAAAAAGTCGGCTTGTTTTGCTCAATTCGTGTGCTACATTGAAACTATCCGAGCCATTCATTTTTTATCTGAGGAATCCAAGCCACTTATTCAAAATGAATTTCCAAGATTACATGTTTACCCTCGACTCAAACATTTCCTACAAATAGGAAGCTTTTCACTTCATTTTACCTTACCAATTCATAAATCAAAAAAGCTCCATCTCCTTGCCAACATAATTTCTCTCTGAAAAAGCTTTTCCTTTATCTTCTACTCATAGTTCTAATCTTTTGAAGAAGATAAAAATTGGTCAAGCATTTGAGATAAGTTATTAAATTGTTGTATTTACATTCTCTCATAACTGTTATAATTATAGATATACAAATATAAATTGTTATACACACACACACACACACACATATATATATATATATATCATCTATTCTTATCAATTAAAAGATCAGTTTTTGATACCGATTTTTGGAGATATTCTCTAACAAAAATATTATTCGAACGATGTTTGAAGTTCTAAGTGATCCTTTATTGATATAATTTATATATATAAATATCATAAAATAGATCAGTTTTAGATACCGATATTTAGAAATATTCTTTAACATGAATATTATTCGAACGGTGTTTGAAGTTCTAAGTGATCTATTGAAAATATTTATATAAATATTAGATTGTGAAAACCAAAATTTGGTCAGTACTTAGATACCGATATTTGAAAATATTTCGTAAAAGAAATATTATCTGAACGGTCTTTGAAATCCTAAGTGGCTAAATTTTCACATCATAGATCAAATATAATATAATATATATATATATATATATATATATATATTTGAGTGAAACAAATTTATTTGTTATATCAAGTATTATTAAATTGTAATACTTAATAAACTATCATCACAAGTATTTTTGCACACAATCTTATTCATTCATAAAATACTTGTTGCACTATATATAAGTTATTTAAATTTATATATGAACTCAAATCTTAATATGTTTAAACATAAAAACACATTCTATATTTTAAATAAAGAAAAAGATTTTTACTAAATCTGTTCAACATAAAAACACTCTTTATTTATAAAGAAAAGTAAGATGAATTAAATTTTTAACTCCTTACTCAGAAGCACTTTTTTATAAATGAACTTGAACTCTTATTTGCTTATCTGAGAAGTACAAAATATAAAAGTTGAACTTTTATATTTGTACTAAACTGTATATGCTTATTTAAGAAGCATATTTCTCTCTCAAATCATTTGTAAAAGGAAGAGTTAGTTTATTTTATGTAGTTGTGAGAAAGACAAAAAATTCTTTGACCAAGACCAAAGTCTTAGATAGGTCAGCTGGGAGTTGGGTCTCTAGTGTATTTGTGAGGTGAAGAAAAAAAATCTGTTTTTTCAAGACCAGAACTCAAAGGAAAGGTACAACTAAGCTTGAGGAAGGAGCTGGGAGTTCGCCGTCGTGCTCAGCCTTGCAAACATTTTTGCAGATTCAATATGCGATGAAACCTCTTGCTGACCAAACGATCAAGAATAGGGATGCATGTAAAGGAAATTGTTCTCCTTAATTTAAAAATGAACTAATGTACGATGACAATGTACTTGGTGTGGAACTGACAATAGTATCGATCTTTATGATATTTAATAAATAAGAATGTTTATTTGAGATTGGATCTCGGTGATGTGATACTTTGAATGTAAAACAATATAGTGATAAAATTATATATGAAATAATATGTTTGAAGAGATGAGTTGTATATATTCATATGTGACTGATAAAAAAAAATCATACAATAAGTATGATTTTTAAATAAGAAGAATTGTAAAGGTTGCGATTCAGAGAACACATGAAAGGGAAGAAAAATTTTAAATAATCCGCATTTTTAGCTATTATTTCATCTTTGTATGATGTAAAGCTGAATTAAAATAGTATCTAACGCACAAGGTCGAGATTAAGTTAGTCTTAATTTTGGATTAAGTTGGTATCGATTTTGGGGTCGTTACAAAAATACTTACATTTTCAGCTTTACACTTGTTAAATTTGAAGTCGTACATTCAAATTTAACTTCAAAGCGGATTATTTTTAGTGGGATGTGCAAGTCAAATAAAATATAAATATTTTAGTCATATTTCTTGGACTCTTCTCATATTAAGTGCACTCTCAAGAGAAGGTCAATGGTATTTTAAACTCCCTATGAAATACTTATTGAACAACTTTTGGACATCACAAAAAGAAATTTTTTGTCAACAAGTGGGACAGAGGGATTTTTGTCAAATTTTTTGTCTCGAAGATAATGCTTAGTTTATTTATGAATTGATTTCTCATGGTGAAAAGACTTGCAGCTTCCTTTTTTATTATTAGAATCTTCACAATATCATGTTTTTCTTTCTAGAACATTACTTTGTTTTTCTTTTCTTTTTTGATAAGTAACGATTTATTCATAGAGGCACCATATATACTACTTCCACGTCAATTCAATTGTCCTACCTATTCTTTCAAGAAGTTTGGGGAAAGAAAGACTGTTTTGAAATGTTTTAAGCTGCCAAAATCTAAAATGCTCCTAATTGACTATCTATTTACACGTTCTAATGCATCATCTACATGCAGTTGTTCATTGTAATCGAGATAGCAGATATAGATTTGTAGGCCAAATTTTTCTTCAAAAATGAAATTTGAAATATCAAATGAGACTCATCTTTGGGGATGAAGAAGTATTCCATATGTTGGAATTAATTAAATCAGTAAATAAATTTTATTTAAAGAAAACAGTATAATTAGAATTGCTTTAGTTCTATACTGATCAATATAGGTATTAATAAAAATATCCGAAACTATCACGTGAACAGCCAAAATGTTTAATCAGTAATAGTAATTGACCAATAAAAATAATTGAATCCACGGTGAAACAAAAACAATATTTAACTAAAGGAGATATATCCCTTATTTTCATGATGTAAGCATGAGGTGAAGTTTTGATGATTAAAAAAATTATTTACTAATTTAGCCTGTGGTGCAAGTTGATCTTTAAATAATTTTCTAATAGAAGACAACAAAAACAGTGTTCTAAAATCGGCATAGGCGGAATTGGCAGACACAAAATAAGCCCTTCGCTGCCTTGATTTGGCCTTAATCGCTACATAAATCATCCTAGGCACCTAGACGGTCTACAAAGACTAGGTGGATTTATATGACCTTTTTAATGTTTTGTTATTCTCTGATGTTTGATTGAATATATATAAAGTATGTTTGAAATGACTTCGTTATGAGTTTTAAAATTGTTTTGTTGGTAATTTTTCATGTACAATTTAAAACCTTACATCTACTAGATGCTTTATATAGTTATATACAAATATAAGAAATAATAATAGTACTAATGCTAAGAAATAATAATACTAATGATAATAATGATGACACCTCCTAGTTACCTGGATTAGTGCAGCTGCAGATCGTCCTGCTCCAGCAGCAGCTCCAATAGGAACAAAAAAATGGGGAAATGCTGGAGTAAGAATCTCCAATCCATATGCAGCATTTTCTAAAAGGTCTGCAAACAGCCTCCAGCCCTTTGGATGGACATCAAAATGGCGTCCAAACTTTGACAAAAATATTTTACTGAGATACCCAATTCCATCCTTAAGTACCCAACTTACAGCCGCGGCAGTTGGAATAGCCCCTTTACCTAATCCAACAGCATAAAGCAAAGCCTATACAAAGCATAATGTCAATATCACCACAATTCAAACAATAGCATAAGCAACCATAAGTGTAAGCATGCATGTGGACATGCCTGGATACAACACTGTTCAATCAATTTGGCTTGATTGGCCTTCTGCTTGTTTTGCATGGGATTTAGATGCTTATCTAAGGATTAATTTGAATTATAAATGTTTGCCACATGGGTCATGTATCGGTTTCTCTTTTCGGACAAACAAATAAATTGAGGCAAGTATTAGTTACAGAACCTCGATTATCAACTACAAATTGGTTGAAATAGAAAGAATGCAAGTTGAATGCATAGGAAGACATGCTAAGAACAAGAGTTGTTGAATCTAACATCAAGAAAGATTGATCCGCCAATAATTTTTGTAAGCTAATGTCTAAGATTGATCCGACATGTTAAGAAGAAGACTAATTTATAACTTATAAATTGACATATAAAAAAGAAGTTTTTGAGAACTAACAATTTCTTACTTATCAAAAACTGACTTGTAAGTTATTTTAAAATAAGTAGACCAAATGTAAAGACTTTTTGTCCTTATTTTACTAGTTTGTGCATACTATTTTAACTTGCAAGTTATTTTAGCCAAACACCTTTTTAATTTAGTATCATGTGCATACTATTTTAACTTGCAAGTCATTTTAGACAAACACATTTTTGAGAAGTAACAATTTTTTAATTCTCAAAAAATAATTTATAAATTATTTTAAAATAAGTAAGTTTGACCAAATATAAAGACTCTTCTACCCTTATTTTAATAGTCATTACCAAATATTTTAACTTATAAGTAATTTTAGTCAAAGCTATTTACATTTTATTAATTTCTGATTTGTAAGTCAAAAATGTTGTCAAACTTTTATATATAATTAAACTTTAACTTATAAGTCATCTATATAATAAAACAGAACCCATTTTGAATCTTTCATTTGACAAAACACAAGAACGGTTCAGATTCATTATAACTTAATTTTTTCAACTTAATCTAAAGGTTCATATTTCTTCCCGCCCAAATCAAATTAACTCATACACCATACTCTCTCTCATGTTCACACACAAAATCTTTCTCTCTCCTCTCTTCTTAACACACATACAAAAACAAATAATAATAGTACTAAAAATAAATTTAATAATAATAATAGTACTAATAATAATTATAATAGTACTAATAATAGTAATAATAATAATTATTATTATTATAATTATTATTATAGTAATAGTAATAGTAATAGTAATAGTAATAGAAATAATAATTATAATAATAATAATAATAATCTATATAATAAAGATTCTGATTCATTCTAATTGATTTGAGCGGGAAAGCACAAGTACGGTTCAGATTCATTCTAATTTTAATTCAAAATAATAATAATTATAATATAATAATAATATTATTATAATAGTAATAATAATAATAATAGTAATAAAGTAATAATAATTATAATAAAATTAATATTAATAATTATAATTAAAATTATAATAATAATAGTAATAATAATAATAACAACAACAACAATAACAATAATAATAATTATTGTGGTGGTGTGGTGAATTATGATGATTTTTATTGATAATTGTAAGTTTTGTAGACAAGTTTAATTTTTTCTGGATATCTATTTTTAAAGAAAAATTAATTATTGTGGTAGTGTTGTAATTTATGATAATTATTATGTCTGATTTTAAGTTGCAAATAGTCTTTAGGTAATAAAGTATTTTTCGAATTTTAATCTAATTTTTTGTTACGCCGTGCCTGAACCAATTACTAGTTTTAAAATAAGTCATCCCGAACATGCCCAATTACTACCAATAACTAAGGAACACAGATTTTTCTGTGTCCATTAACATACCTGAGTAGCCAGAATTCCGCTAATTTGGGCAGCAACACCCTGAACGCCCCTCCAAAGAGAATACTCTAAGTAATCACTAGTAACACTGTGAGGAAACCCTTCTGGGAGCATCAAACGCATGAAGAGATCCCTACATTGCACCCAAAAATTCCCAAAAGGCACCGATAATGATGATTCAACACTTGGAACTACAAAGACATCCCTGAAATGATCCGGAAATAGCTTAGTTTTTTTCCCTCCTTTCACTTCCCATAACACAATTTCTTCCTCTTCAGTAATATTTCTCGCTTTTGCCGCCGCAGAAGCTAATTGTACAACCGAGCAGATTAAAAATAAAGAGAAACTACGGTAACTACTATTACCATTTTCATCGGAATTAAACCAATTATTCTCACCCCCACCACCATCGCCTCCATTTCCATTGTCGTTTCCAAATCCGCCGGAGGAATTAGGGCTACCAAAAGTTGAAGCATGAAGTAACTGAAAATTGAATCGCGATGCCGCCGTGGAGTAAGACTTGGGGCGGAGTGAGAGAAAGAGATGTCTTGCGGTGGTTAGTGGTGGCGGTGACTTTAACGCTGTATAAGGAAATGGTGGTGCCGCAGAGAAGGGCCGGCAAGCGCAGCCCATTTCTGTCTCTATGTTATGCGGTTTCTTCTACACCTTTCTGACTTATTTGGCTATGGCGGCAGGTCGCAAAGTTACTTTAAAAACACGTTGGATGCAACTTGCGAGGCCCGAGGTCTGACCTTACCCGGCCCGAAGAATCTAGACGGGAGTATGAGGAGTCTGAGTTGGGTGGGCTTCAATGGCTGCTTTCTGGTGTTGACTTGCCAGCCAGTTTACTTTCTGACTGGGGTCTTTGATCAAAGAATAAGTCGAAAATGGATCGGAAAATTAGACCGGTCTAATTTTTTTTTTAATGTGACTCTCAAAAAATATATAGTATTTATTTTAACAAAAATTTTTATAAAATATGGTATTTTAGTGTAATTTGGATACATATACAAATACAGGGTTATACAGTCTGTATAACCCTGTATTTGTATATGTATTTAAATTACACCTAAAATACCATATTTTATAAAAATTTCTGTTGGAATAAATACTATACATTTTTTGAGAGTCACATTAAAAAAAAAATTTGACTAGTCCAATTTTTCGGTCCTCTACGCCTGTCTGCGTAGAAGGACTCTTGATCAAATTAAGGACAAATGACAATACTGTAACCCAAATTTGGACAAAAATACTTTCAATTATATATTCTATTATATTTTTTAAAATAATTATAACAATAGTGCACTCATAAAATATTTATAAAAGTAATACACTTTCCATATTTATTTATAATATTAGTACAATTAGGATTCCTTAATTAAGGGAATCAGTATGCAATTAGGATTCCTTAATTTCCAAGTATTAGTGTTGATTTATTTTCTCTCCTCTTGTTTTCGTTTCTTTAATTCAAAGACTGCAATATTCAAACTCTACAACATTGGTGCAGTTATGTTAAGGTTGTGCGCCATGGACACCGTCAAAGCTTTCTATCCCTTTCTCACAAAGGCCTCCCCACTGGGTATTCTCCACAGCAGTTCTTTGTCACTGAAAACCATGGCGGAATAGGGTGATTTCGGTGTATGTACAATGAAAGTTTAGAGAGTTCGGTGTGCTAAGGTGGGAGGATTCAGATCCATCCGGAGAAGATTAAAATGTCATATTGGGGGGGGGGGGACATTAAAGAGTGATCGGAAAGGGAGAAGATGAGGAGAGATGATTTTGGTCTTCTTTTTCGTTTTATCAAATATAGAGCAATATTAAAGGGGGGGGGGGGAACAATCACGATTGATTCCTAATGATTCTTCATAATTTCTCCATCATCTCCTATGAAACCATATAATGCAAAATAGCATCATCCTGGAGCATGTTTTTCCCTTTTATGGTACATTGAAGTTGGGGGGGGGGGGGTTTAGCAATTGATAAGCATGGCATTTACACCTGCAAATTTTTTTATTGTGCAGTTGGTAGCCAAACATTCATACCAAGGTAACAAATTCAGTATTATTAGGTTACCAATTTATTTTGAACGTGATGCAGTTGGTAGCCAAACTTTCATGCAGTGGGTATCCAAACCTTCATACCAAGGTAACCAATTCAGTTTTATTAAGTTACCAATTTATTTTGAATGTGATGAAATTAGTAGCCAAACCTTCATGCAATTGGTTGCCAAACTTTCAGACCAGGGTAACCAATTCATACTGCAGGTGTGGAGATAGATTGGTTACTTTGGTATAAAGGTTTAGTTACCTTGGTATAAAAATTTGGTTAACTTTTTAAGAAGGTTTGGTTATCAACATTACATTACACGTCACTCTTTTATGTCTCTCTTTCCTATGTAGTGTTCTTATTATTTTTTGAACATGAAATTAAAATTGGAATTTTCGGACATGAATAAATTGTGAAAAATCAAATAACTACCTCATTTCTACATCTGACTCTCGCTCTGTCTATCCGGCGAAGGGGAGGAGGAAGATGACCGGCGATGTCTCACCAGCAAAGGGGAGGAGGAAGATGACTGACGAAGAGGGGGAGGAAGATGATGTTGCCAAACTTTGAATATTTGAATTTGAATTATTATTTTGAATTTATTTTTGTTGTTAGATTCAAGATATTTAAATTTGAATTATTAATTATGGCAGTTATTTCTCATTGCTTTTAGGTTTCCTTACTATTGTGAATTGAATCATATACTAATTCCCTAAATTAAGTAATCCTAATTGCACTAATATTGTAAATAAATATAGAAAGTGTATTAATTGTGTAAATATTTTATGAGTGCACTATTGTTGTAATTAATTACTAAATGTTGTATATTATTGTAAAGAATCCAAAATATTTTGACTCAAAATTTAAAAATAATCGATCAATACCTCTGTATATTTAAAAATAATAATTTTGTTCCTTTTTGCTATTCCAGCAATTACTTCTCCGAAAAAAGACACGGCGTCAAAAAATTAGCTAAATTATACGAATTGAATCTAGATGCTTACCTATTTTGTTTAACCAGATCCCATCTTTTGATGTTTAAAATGGGATAGTTAGCATTTATAGAAATATGTTAGGCATGTAAGTGTATGACACAAAAAAATTTGTATATGAATATAAATACAATATTATAATTACATGATTAATTAAGCAAATAAGATTGAGAATTAAGATAGTAAGTTGTCTATCTGATAATTAATTAATTCAGTAAACTGAATTTGGTAATTTAGCAAACTAAATATTAAAATCCAGTAAATTGATTTTGTCATTATGAAATCAACCAGATAATAGACTGGCTAATTTTAAAGACTTTAAGGCAGTAGAACCGCCAGAATTTAGAGGAATCACTGACCCTATTGAAGCTCGGACTTGGGTGAAGGAGATGGAGAAGGCTTCTGTTATCGCTAGAGTAGCAGAGGAGCAAAAGACAGCTTTTGCTACCTATTTGATGAAAGGTGAGGCTAATTACTGGTGAGAGTCGAACCAGGCTAGAGCCGAGACAATAGTGGTAATCTGTACAAGGTTTAAGGAATTGTTTTCGAGAATTATTTCTCGTCGAGTATGCAAGCCATGATAGAAGTGAAGTCTAGAGTTGAAGCATGAGAATGTGACAGTTTTCGAGTACGCCTCCAAATTCAACGAGTTAGCAAGATTTGCACCACATCAGGTAGACACGGAGGCAAGAAAGGTGCGTAGGTTTGAAAATGGCTTAAAGTTATGGATATACAGTAAGGTGGCAGTGTTGCAAATAAATACATTTTCGACTTTGTTAGAGAAAGCTATCAATGCAGAAGGTGGTAGTGAGGAAATATCTAAGTACAATCGGGAAAAGAACAAGAAGATGGTTGAAGGTGGAAGTCAGAATACTAGCAGTGGTGGCAGTAATAGTAAGAAACGTAAAAGGAACAACAGTGGTATCACTTTAGAGAGTCAACATGGTAATTCTCAGCAGCAGAAGAAACCGACATGTAGTATGTAACACCCCAGTCCCACATCGAAAGATAGGGGAAAAAATTATCTGTATATAAGGAAATAAGTTACTACCAATAGTACCTTCAAGTCATGATCTTTTGGGAGCCTGTGGTGGGCTAAGATGACCCAAGAAGATACTATTGGGTGAGTAGTTTGAGGCCTTATTTTGATGGATTTGATTCGATTCGGACTTGGATTTGAGCCGAGATTTATTCCGGGCTCAGGATTGACTCGGGTTGTTTCATAGTAAGTGTGGGAAAAATCACTTTGGAGAGTGTATGAAAGGGAAGAATGTGTGCTACAACTATGGTCAGAAAGGATATATCTCACCAAATTGTCTTAAGCCAAAGAAAGGTGGTTGTTTTTCTTGTGGAAGAACGGGACATCGATTCAAGGATTGTCCATTGAAGAAGAATTCAAATAGAAAAAGTGGGAACAAGAACAATTATACAAAGTTACCCATTGGAGGACCAGTTCAACCCAGCAAGCCGATAGCCCGAACATTCAACATGACTGTGCAAGACGCAGTTGCATCGAAGGAGGTGGTGCCAGGTATAATTAAGATCAATAATATAAATGCTTAAGTATTATTTGATTCGGGAGCTACCTGTTCATTTGTGTTTGATGAATTTGCTAAAAGAATAAATTTACCCCGTGAAAAGTTAGAAAACTCAATGAATATAGAAGTTGCAATTATAAAAGTTATCCTTGTAGAGTTTATCCATAGAAACTGTAATGTGGAGATAAGGGGACATAAGTTAAGCGTGAATTTAATTTCGATACGCTTAAGAGAATTTGATGTGATCCTAGGTGTGAGACCCCAAAACCCTAATAAGACTCAATTATGTAAATTTTGTGTTATTAAATAAAATCTCTTCGTTCTGAATGTGTATTGTGTTATTATATACTCTATTGAAGAATTAGGTCAAATAAATTTTTGTCCGAAAGTTGATGTGCTTGACACGCCGGGCTTAAAAATTTTCTTTCAAAAACGGACTTTACGGTATATGTATTTTGATAAACTGCTTTGTCATGCTTACACTGACAAAATGCTTCATCATGCTTGCTAGGATTTATGGAAAACTTAAGTTAGGAACCCTAATATCTAAATTAGGAAAACCCTAACCCTGGATTTATAAACCCTAACCTTAAATTTGAAACCCTAACCCTAATTAGTTAGAACTAACCCTAATTAGGTTGTCTTCAACCCTAACAATGGTTATTAAACTTCAATTAGGTGTTAATAACATCATTAAATAACCCTAATCATAAAAATCCAAAACCCTAATTAAGATTAAGGAGGATTTGGGAATAATTAAGCTACTAATTATGATGAACTAGCTCATAAGTAGGTTGCAAGTCACCATAGTAAGTTCCATGGTAGCACATGACCTAGTATCATCCCCCAAGCTGCACAAGTTAACAAGATCAGATATTTAGGAAGGCAAGTAGGTGGAAAATAACCAAAAACCCTAATTGCTTAATTCTATAAATAGCAGCCCTAACACAAGCCAAACCCACAAAATTCTTAAGCCTATACACTCATATATCATACCTATACAAACCCTATTGATAGCAAGATCAGAATCAGAAGCTAGAAATCCAAAATCACTCAAGAAATGTGTAAACCCTAATTTTAACCTATATCTTTGATGTTATGTTAGATCTGTTGTTTTGTTATTTAATTATGTGTAATAACATGTTAATAAGTATTTTAAATTGATATATCATGTTTTCATAACATCTAGATGCATCAAAATGATATTTTAAGTAATCTGGAAAATCTGGAAAAATAGGTTTGACAGCCGAATGTTAGAGCCTATAGAGGGGTTGTTAATATATAGGTTTGTTAATTGTATACTAGTTGTAGTATTACATGTGGTTTGTAATCTAGAAGAGAAATCAAGTCTATTGGACTCATATATTTTAAGATATAAGTGGTCAAAGGTCATTGACCGACCACAAGTTTCTGATTTCTAGGTGTTGGGTCTCCAACTTTTAGTTTTATTTTGATGATAACAATAATTAGTAAATTAATTAATTAAAAGGGTAGAATCCTCTCCATATGATTTTTATTATAATTGTTTTATTTATCTTATTTACTTAGACCAAAAATATTTTCTAAATTTTGTTTAATTGATTTTCTTGATCTTGATGTTTTAAAGTGTTAAATCAAATAGGTCACTTATATTGGGACAAGGCTTGCTAATGTGCTGAAAATGAATTGGGTCATGCATTTTGGGACAAAAATCATATGTTGATCATCAAATGCTTGTTTGACCAAATTTGGAAAGAAAATAGGTATTTTGATTAAATCATTTTTGACATGTGGGCATTCTCAAAATAATTTTATTATTATAAGTTTTTAAAAAACATTTTGAGTTATTTTAAAATTGGAAAAAATTATTTTATTACTTATAATATATATAAGTTTCATATATATATATATATATATGAGGAAATTTCAAGAGCATAACGTTAAAAGAGCAGAACTCCTTTAAACAACAGAACCATTTAAATAAGTCCCGTGTATTTTTTAAGCTCCTATCTCCTCGAATAGAAAACTCCCGTGTTTTTTTGGGAGCTCCTCCTCTCTCCTCGAATAAAAAGCAACATTGAGTGTACAATGTATTCTAGGCTTCTATCAGCAGAACCGTTTGGCTATCAAAATTGGCAAAGATGTTGGTATTTCTTACTTCAAACATCTAATTATTACTTACTACAAACATCTAATTATAATTTAAAAAATATTATGTAAGACTTTGTGACACCCCCAAAATAGGTATACATCACCCATTCTGAGTCGCCAAATACATGGTACATAATACAAATACAAACTTAAATATACAATATGAGCTATGAGTTTTAATAAAAATATTGTCTTCTAGACAGTATTCAAACTCAAAATAAGTCCTCAATATATTTATTATCACACTATTTCACCGAATAGTGAGGACTACTAATGCAACCATCTGGACCGTCAATCCATCCCCCGACTAGTCTCAGCTATATTCTCATTTCCTGAAGAGAACATTGAAAGAAAGGGTGAGCTCAAATAGCCCAAGTAAGAAATATTATGACTACGATAATGCAGAATAAATTATCATTATCCTTCAACAGTGTTAAACTGATACAATATAACAAACATCAAGTTTAACTTCAGCGGAACAAGCAATCCATTAGAAGAGTCAAGTAGAGCATAAAATCTACTATCTTCTATGATTTAAAAGATTTATCAACAATTTTATCGCTGAGATTCAGCTTAATAAATAATCCACATCATCAAATTATCCCTGCACAACAGGCCAATGATATTCTTTAGTATCACGACCACAAATTATCCATGCACTACGAGCCAAATATAATCGTGTTTTCATCAACGGTCCTGATCATACCATAAAACAATTCATCTTTGCACCCTTGGCCGAAGAGAATCCATAGCCATAATCATATCAAAAACTGTCCATCAATGCACTACGGGCCAATGAGAACTTTTTCCATATCATTTGTAATATTACGGTCATGATTATACCGAATAATCCCTGGTCATAATCATACCAAGTCCATCTATGCACTACATGCCACATATGACTTTCAACATAATATAAGCATGAGGATGATGAAAATTCAATAAAACAAGTTCAAGAATAAATTTTAAAGATTTATAAGTTAATTTATCCTGAACTCAATAACGTCTAAATTGTCAACATGATACTGCTTTGTGGAGTAATAATCAAGAATGCTCATAAGAATATTTCCATGAAAAGATACTGGATGAAGCGCAAATATCCAGGATATTTTACTAATTTCATGGAGTATAGAAGCCAAAACTTTATCCAACTGAGTATAATTGAATATATGAAACTGCAAATAGATTTTCGCCCGCCATGCGGTAATCCACGTAGACAGTTCATTTCCAGAAGTTAATAAGGAATGAATACAAAGGATCATTCACCGTGCATGCGGTAATCCACATAGACATGTTATTCCAACAGAGTAATAAAGAATGGAACTAGGTCATGCGTAATCTGCACAGACAGGATATTCTAACAGAATAATAAAGAATGGAACCAGGTCATGCGTAATCTGCACAGACATGATGTTCTAACAGAATAATAAAGAATGGATTCAGGTCATGCGTAATCCACATAGACAGGATGTTCCAACAGAATAATAAAGAATGGAATAACAACAGAATTCACCAGGCATGCGATAGACCACACAGACAGGTTATTCCAACCGAATAATAAAGAATGGAATAACAGAAGAATTTCACCATGTATGCGGTACTTCGCATAGACAGGTTATTCCAACATAATAATAAAGAATGTAATAACAACCCTTACAAGTATTGAAAGAAAATAACTCTCTTCATGAATACGAAAGAATAATACCACTTACCTTAAAAAGAAGAGTATTTCGATGGGTAGGGCGGTGATATACTTGAAGAAAACTTGCACTATTTTCTACGCTCAAAGCTCTCTTAAACTCTAAAGAAATACGCTCAATATTATAGAAGAAGAATTCTTTAAATTTCTGGTGTGATTTTCAATTCTAATTAAGCATCAATGGAAATGATACTATGCTGCACTATGCAATAAAATATAATATATTCTATTCTATTTATAATCAAATAAAACAAAACTTTATAAAAAGTATTCTATTTTATATAAAAAGTTTTTACTATGCAAATACTATGTAGGCACTATGCATAATAAAATATAATATATTCTATTTATAATCAAATAAAACAAAACTTTATAAAAAGTATTCTGTTTTATATAAAAAGTTTTTACTATGCAAATACTATGCATAATAAAATATAATATATTCTATTTATAATCAAATAAAAAAAAACTTTATAAAAAAGTATCATGTTTTATATAAAAAGTTTTTACTATATAAACATTATGCATAATAAAATATAATATATTCTATTTATAATCAAATAAAACAAAACCTTTATAAAAAGTATTCTGTTTTATATAAAAAAAATTCTGTTTTATTACATTTATAATAATAATAATAAAACAATATTTATCACCATTATTATAATTCACAATATTAATCAATCAGGTCGTTCCCAGAAAAGAGGGGGATTTCCAATAAGGATTTCTCCTTATTAGCGCGCAATTAGGTGACCAAACCTCTCATTGACAGAACTTCTAGACATCGTCAATATTGCAAAATAATAATATTAATAACTCTATCATCTCAATTATTGATTTAATAATATATAAAATATCGACAATAATTGAATCAATTAACGTGAGATACTATGCAATAATTAATGTAGCAATAATTAAACAAAACTAAGTGACTTCTCACGTAAACATCAATAATCAATACCGTGTGCTACTATGTAACCACGTGTATTACTGTACTTTTACTACCGAGTAGTTCAACAGTTTTAACGGTAAAACTTCCGCCGTTATTTTAATAAAAATATTTTTGTCGTTTTCTCAATCCGACAATAATTCCGTTGTGGGGTCCACCAATGATTGTACAGTCATACGTATATTCCCCGATAAAAAGAATATTCCCCGACCAATCAAATATTATATAACAACTTGCATACTTTTAAAAATTAATAAATATTACCCACAACTATAACATTATCTCAAATCCACACCATAATTTTGAAAAAATATTTCGAGAAAATTAAATCTTTATTCGTAAAATTTGGGATTTTACAATCTCCCTTCCTTATGAAATTTTGCCCTCAAAATTTACGTACGTACCTGTTATGCCGAACAAATGAGGACACTTCGCCATATTCTAACTCCTGAGGTATAACCTTTGAGCGTAAAATATATTTCAAGATTTTAATAGGTACATCTTCATACGTTAAATTATCCGCTATCTCGTCCGGTTCTTAAATTAATAATGTGGTCCGGGTCGTTCACATATTTACGTAACATCGATATGTTAAAAACGTTATGAACACACGACATACTTGGCGGTAAAACGATTCTATAAGCCACAATTCCTACTCAATATAGGATTTCAAATGGGCCAATTAAATTGAGGGTTGAGATTTCCTCTCTTCATCGACTCTTGCTTCTAGAATAACGCCTTCTTGAACCTTCTTCTTCGTATTCATCAGCTCCAGGTGTGTAGTTTGAGCGGCTTTAACTTTATCGATTAAAATCAATTCTAATCGCATATTCGTTATCTTCACATGGGTCCCTAGAGTCTTTAACTATATCTTCATTATTTGTAAGTTATACGAAATGGGTTTTTGTGTTAATAACATCGCACTCGTAAACGCATACGATCTTCTATTCAACGCGTCAGCTACCACGTTTGCTCTTCCACAATGATATTGAATGGTACGATCGTAATCTTCAACAGCTCGAGCCAACATCTTTGGCACATTATACGATCGTTTTAGGTAAAGAAATATTTGAGGGTTTTAGAAATGGATTTTGTACTGGGGTCAATACAAAATTCGATTTCACGTTCTAGGGGTAGGCTAAGAAGTCTTCAAGAATACGTCAGGAAATTTATTAAAGATAGAAATATCACTCAAAACTGTGACTCTCATCCAAGACTTGGATATCACGTCAGATTGATACCTATCAATTTGCCATCGTCATTCACAGCGTCGACTACAGAAAGTCTGGCTTCGGTGCATTCCACACAAGAAAGTCAACAACGAAAGGATCGGGGCTCTTTAATTATGGCTTGATATAACAGTGATTAACTTTAGTGGTTTGGTTGCTTGAATTCGCATGATAGGTTGGTTAAGAATATGAAAGTTAACAACCTCACGAAAAGCATGATGAGTAGTTAACCAATCGATTCCTAAAATCACAGCAAAGGCAAGTATTTTCAAAGGGATAAGATCAACAGGTAACGTGAAAGGTTGATTTGAATCAAACAAGATTTATAAATAGTGGAGGTAACGAAGGTTTCTTCCAACGGAGTTTCAACAGATAAGTGAAAGTCTAATTTCTCAAGAGCCAAGTTCAAACGTTGAACACAACTAGGTGAAATACAAGAGTGGGTAGAAATGGTATCGAATAAGGTATAGACTTCGCAAGAGTTTATAATTAAATTACCCGTAATAACTTCGTTCGGGTTTCTCGACAAACGCTCTCACTTAAACTACCGGATTTGACTTTGTTGTAGAGTACATTCTACCCTTAATTGCTTCGTCACATTTCTGATCTATGATTCGAATCATTACTCTCTGATCCACATCGAATTGAGGTTGACCGCTCTGCACAGGGTAATTCCGAATTCGATGTTGTATTCTCCCAATTGTTGTCCAAAAAGCACAATCCATTTCATCTATTTTGGCCTTATTGGATCGGACGTCTTTTTCTACAATATCTACGCGTCGTGTTACTTTTACCCATGTATCATCTATTCTCCTTCATTCAGTTGTTTCTTCTTTCATCATAACTTTGATCATAGCATTCTCAGATTCTAGCTCTAATATCTTATATTCTGCTAAAGAGTGCTTCTGTTCAAACATCGTACATCGAGTAACTCTATTTTGAATTGTTACATCTCTTTGCTCCACGACCTCTTGCCGTTCTTCAGCCTGCTCTTCTAACTCATGAATACAATTTTGTAATTCTAAATTTTTGATCATAAAATTCTTCTAATAAATTCTCCTCAGGTTCTTCTTCTTCCTCGCTCTCAGCTGCTACCTCTGCAACTAGTTCAGGTGCAACTATTAGTTCTTCACTCACCATGTAGATATCTCTAATTTCTTCTTCGTCTGACATCACATTAACCTGGTTAGTGATTAAAGGTGTCTCAACGGTCTCATTCACTCAATTGTTAACATTTTCAGCTGCCATTTTCAAACACTGCCACAAAACAAGGGTTAGTTATCATATCACATATTATCCCTATATCCTAACCAACCAATTAAATACCAAATAAACTTAGGTAGGTCATACTAGCGAAGGAATTCTCCGTCTCTCCCCTCCTAGTTCTTGTCTCACATCTCAGCCAGGGATCATATCCCTAAGCATTGATACCAACTGTGATGCCCCCAAAAGAGGTATACATCACTCATTCTAAGTTGCCAAATATATGGTACATACAAATACAAACTTAAATATACAACATGAGCTGTGAGTTTTAATACAAATATTGTCTTCTAGACAATATTCAAACTCAAAATAAGTTCTCAATACATTTATTATCACACTATTTCACAGAATAGTGAGGACTACTAATGCAACCATCTGGACCGTCAATCCATCCCCCAACTAGTCCCAGCTATATTCTCATTTCTTGAAGTGAACATTGAATGAAAGGGTGAGCTCAACTAGCCCAGTAAGATATATTATGACTAAGATAATGCAGAATAAATTATCATTAGCCTTCAACAGTGTTAAACTGATACAATATAACAAAAATCAAGTTTAACTACAGCGGAATAAGCAATCCATTAGAAGAGTCAAGTAGAGCATAAAATCTACTATCTTCTATGATTTAAAAGATTTATCAACAATTTTATCGTTGAGACTCAGCTTAATAAATAATCCACATCATCAAATCATCCCTACACCACAGGCCAATGATATTCTTTAGTATCACGACCACGAATTATCCATGCACTACCGGCCAAAGATAATCGTGTTTTCATCAACGGTCCTGATCATGCCATAAAACAATTCATCTTTTCACCCTTGGCCGAAGAGAATCCATAGCCATAATCATACCAAAAACTGCACATCACTGCACTACGGGCCAATGAGGACGTTTTCCATATCATTTGAAACATTACGGTCATGATTATACCGAATAATCCATGGTCATAATCATACCAAGTCCATCTATGCACTACAGGCCACAGATGACTTTCAACATAATATAAGCATGGGGATGATGACAATTCAATAAAACAAATTCAAGAATAAATTTTAAAGATTTATAAGTTAATTTATCCTGAACTCAATAACGTCCAAATTGTCAACATGATACTGCTTTGTGGAGTAATATTCAAGAATGCTCAGAAGAATATTTTCATGAAAAGATACTGGATGAAGCGCAAATATCCAGGATATTCTACCAATTTCATGGAGTATAGAAGCTAAAACTTTAACCAACTGAGTATAATGGAATATATGAAACTACAAATGGATTTTTGCCCGCCATGCGGTAATCCACGTAGACAGTTCATTTCCACAAGTTAATAAGGAATGAATATAAAGAATCATTCACCATGCATGCAGTAATCCACATAGACATGTTATTCCAACATAGTAATAAATAATGGAACTAGGTCATGCGTAATCCGCACAGACAGGATATTCCAACAGAATAATAAAGAATAGAACCAGGTCATGCGTAATCCGCACAGACAGGATGTTCCAACAGAATAATAAAGAATAGAACCAGGTCATGCGTAATCCGCACAGATAGGATGTTCCAACAGAATAATAAAGAATGGAACCAGGTCATGCGTAATTCGTACAGACAGGATGTTCCAACAGAATAATAAAGAATGGAATAACAACAGAATTCACCAAGCATGCGATAGACCACATAGACAGGTTATTCCAACAAAATAATAAAGAATGGAATAACATAAGAATTTCACCATGTATGCGGTACTTCGCATAGACAGGTTGTTCCAACGTAATAATAAAGAATGGAATAACAACCCTTACGAGTATTGAAAGAAAATAACTCTCTTCATGAATACGAAAGAATAATACCCCTTACCTTAAAAAGAAGAGTATTCTGACGGGTAGGGAGGGGATATACTTGAAGAAAACTTGCACTATTTTCTACGCTCAAAGCTTTCTTAAACTCTAAAGAAATACGCTCAAGATTATAGAAGAAGAATTCTATGAATTTCTAGTGTGATTTTCAATTCTAACTAAGCATCCTATTTATAAGAGAATGGAAAGAATACTATGCTGCAATATGTAATAAAATATAATATATTCTATTCTATTTATAATCAAATAAAATAAAACTTTATAAAAAGTATTCTATTTTATATAAAATATTTTTACTATGCAAACACTATGCAAGCACTATGCAAATACTATGTATAATAAAATATAATATATTCTATTTATAATCAAATAAAACAAAACTTTATAAAAAGTATTATGTTTTATATAAAAAGTTTTTACTATGTAACACTATGCATAATAAAATATAATATATTCTATTTATAATCAAATAAAACAAAACTTTATAAAAAGTATTCTGTTTTATATAAAAAAAATTCTATTTTATTATATTTATAATAATAAAACAATATTTATCACCATTATTATAATTCACAATATTAATCGACCAGGTCGTTCCTAGGAAAGATGGGGATTTCTAATAAGGATTTCTCCCTATTGGCGTGCAATTAGGTGACCAAACCTCTCCTTGACAGAACTTCTAGACATCGTTAATATTGCAAAATAATAATATTAATAACTCTGTCATCTCAATTATTGATTTAATAATATATAAAATATCGATAATAATTGAATCAAATAACGTGAGATACTATGCAATAATTACTGTAGCAATAATTGAACAAAACTGAGTGACGTCTCACGTAAGCATCAATAATCAATACCAAGTGCTACTATGTAACCACGCGTATTATTGTACTTTTACTACCGAGTAGTTCAACATTTTAACGGTAAAACTTTCGCCGTTATTTTTATTAAAATATTTTTGTCGTTTTCTCAATCCGACAATAATTCCATTGTGGGGTCCACCAATGATTGTACAGTTATACGGATATTCCCCGATAAAAAGAATACTTCCCGACCAATCGAATATTATACAACAACTTGCATACTTTTCAAAATTTATAAATATTACTCACAACTATAACATTATCTCAAATCCAAACCATAATTTTGAAAAAAATATTTTGAGAAAATTAAATCTTTATTCGTAAAATTTGGTATTTTAAAATCTCCCCTCCTTATGTAATTTCGCCCTCAAAATTTACGTACGTACCTGATATGCCGAACAAATGAAGACACTTCGCTAGATTCTAACTGTTGAGGTATAACCTTTGAGCATAAAATATATTTCAAGATTTTAATAGGTACATCTTCATACGTTAAATTATCCGCTATCTCGTCCGGTTCTTAAATTAATAATGTGGTTTGGGTCGTCCACATATTTACGTAACATCAATACGTTAAAAACGTTATGAACACGTGACATACTTGGCGATAAAAAGAGTCTATAAGCCATAGTTCCTACTCAATCGAGGATTTCAAATGGGCCAAATAAATTAAGGGTTGAGATTTTCTCTCTTTATCGACTCTCGCTTCTAGAATAACGCCTTCTTGAACCTTCTTCTTCGTATTCATCAGCTCCAGGTGTGTAGTTTGAGCGGCTTTAATTTTATCGATTAAAGTCGATTATAATCGTATTTTCGTTATCTTCACATGGGTCCCTAGAGTCTTTAACTGTATCTTCATCATTTGTAAGTTATACAAAATGGGTTTTTGTGTTAATAACATCGCACTCATAAACGCATACGATCTTCTGTTGGGAGAATGCATATTATGATTTGATGTTTTAATGTATATGCTCATGATTATTTGTAAAGTCCTTCAATGAATATATGTATAAGGACTTAGTGATAGATCAAAATTGTTAGGTTGATCTAAGCTCCCAACGTGTACTATTCTGTTAAATAGTGTATAGATAGAAAGATAAAATTGTTAGGTTGATCTTGAGATGTAATAGATTAGTCTTAAAGAAATCGTAGTGCGTCAATCTGATCAACATTACAGAAGTCAAGGCAAAAAATGTAGAGCCTGAAGATCGTAATGTGCCTGCCTTGAAGGGACTCTTCGAAAATCATAGAGTGGTCCCAACGTTTGCCGAGCCAACTCCAAGATCGTAGTGTGCTGAAGGAAACATGGAGTTTATAAGTCAACGATCGTAGTGTGCTCTCGGGAACGTAGAGTCAATAACACGAGCAAATGAAGATCGTAGTGTGCAAAGGTCTAAGGAAAATCGTAGTGCTCTCGACTGATAGAATCGTAGTGTGCAAAGAAGTCAATACGCTACGATCTGAATCGTAGAGTACCACGATCCAAATCGTAGAGCATCATCTGTCTCATATCAGAAAACGTCGAGCCTCATGATTTTTGTAAAGGTAGATTTCAACATATGAGGAATGGATTCTAGACGCTGCAGTACTCATCAGTCCCAGAGTATATGAAATATCCTTAGTATGCAACAAAGAAACGTATTGAAGAAGCTAAGGATAGTACCATGGGTAAGAGGGAAAAAACACCTTTTCAGGTGGTAGGTGAGAAAGTAGTCTGCAGTGTCAGTGGGTCAGAATGCAGAATTCAGAAGATGTGCAGAAATGTCTCTATCACAGTACAGAAAGTTCAGACGCATTCAATGCCTCAACGGATGGATCCAATGGATAGTTTTCAAGATCACATATATACAGATCAGACAGATGAGAGAGAACCAAGCAAGCATTGAACAAACAACGTGAACATCTCTCTCAAGCTTAACTCTACGATCTGAGATATTGCAAAACTTGCTCAGCTACTCAGTTCTTTAGAACAAGTGCTTACATAGAAACTGAGTAGCAACCATCAAGAACTCAACATTATCAACCAACTGAAGAAGTGTACCAAGTCTGCTGGACTTGAAGAGTTCGTAGTGAACTGTAAGAAAGCCAAGTCTGCTGGACTTGAAGAGTTCAAGAGTGAACTAAGAAGTTCCTAGAATGCTTGTCTAGAAGGAATCTGTGTGATTCAGAAGTTGTAACAGACATCCTTAGTGGATATCCTACTCGTTGAGTAGAAGAGTGGACTAGGAGCTTTAAGTGCTCTGAACCACTTAAAAACGACTGTATCTTTTACATTCATACCATAACTGCTATATCTGTTATAACTGCCATAATTGCCTCGCACTCATAACTCCATTACTTGGTAAAGAAGATTAAAACAAACATTTATTCCGCTAAGTTTTAATCATTATCAAAGAACAAGTTTAAAACGAAAAGATTTTTAAATATCTATTCAACCCCCCCTTCTAGATAACTATTGTGCCAACTAGGAACTAACAATTGGAATCAGAGCAGGTTCTATTTTACAGCTTACAAGCTTTAGTAGATCCAATGGCACTCGTACCAAGTGAATCCAGGACCGGGGGAGGCAGCAAGCCAACAATGTGCAACAAGGATAAATTTGCTAACTAGAAAGTCAGGATGCAAGCTTACATGGACTCAATAGATGAAGATCTATTTGAGATCGTTCTTAATGGGCCCTATATACCAACAAAGCTTGCACCAACCACTGACGATCCAAACAGAGTACAAATCAAAGTTAAAGAAGAATGGATAGACACAGAGAAGAGAGCTGTCCAACTTGACAAAAAGGCTAAGAACATCATATTCCAATCCTTAGAGGACGATCTGTTTGAAAATGTTGTAAACATCAAAACAGCTAAGGAAGTTTGGGAAGCACTGTTGATCATGCACGAAGGAACTGAAGAAGTAAGAGAGAACAAACAGTCTCTCCTGACACAGCAGTACGAAATGTTCGCTCATGTGCAAGGAGAAAATGTGACTGCCACCTATGAAAGATTCAATGTTTTGCTCAAATCTCTACGAGCGTATGGGAAGATCTATCCTAACAAAGATCTGACCATAAAGTTCATGAGAGCTCTACCGAGCAGGTGGGATGCCAAGACCACAACAATAAGAGAATCAAAGAATCTTAATGAGATGACAGTTCAACAACTATATGGCAATCTCTTGACCTACGAATTGGAGCTGACCCAACGTGCTGAAACCTTATCAGAAAGAAGAAGGAAAGACAAGGGTGTTGCTCTCAAGGCTAATGAAGGTGCATCAAAGGTTAACACTGAGGTTGACTCTGATTATGATGAAGACGATGATGAAGACTTTGCTATGCTAGTAAAGAGACTAAGAAGGTTCATGCGACAAGGCAGACCCAGCAAGCCAAAGAAGGTCAGTAATTACAATAGCCAGGAATAAATGAATGACCAATGCTACAATTGTAAAAAGCCTGTCCACTTCATTGCTAACTGCAACAAACCTATCAAAGAAGAACTAAAGAAGAAAACACATGCAAAGAAGGAATATAAATGAAACAAGAGGCCTCAGAAAAGAGACAAAGGCCTGATAGCTGGAGGATCGTGGAGTGATTCAGATAATGACTCAAATGCTGACTTCAGAGATGAAAAAGAACCACAAATGGCCTATCTATGTCTAATGGCCAAACATGCAAAGAACAAACCAAAATCTCAATATACATTATGTAAGTCTCGATGAGGTATTTGATTTCAACTCTCCCGATATAGATATAAGTGATTTAAGAACTGCTTTGCATGGCATAACCACTGATCTACATCAATACATGAAGTGGTTTAGAGTCTTGTCTAAAGATCATTCACTTCTTCAAGAAGAGAAGAAAAAAGTTCAAGAAGAGCTTCAAACAACCCTTCTATGTACTAATCTTCTTTCCAAACTTGAGGCTGAGAATGAAACTTTAAAACAGATAAACACAATTAATGCACAAAGAGAGTCTAAGCTAACCTCTAAAATTGAGGATCTAGAGAAGACTATCTGTAAAGTCCCCGAACTCGGATACTTAAAACCCGAACTCGGTACTTCACGATACCATTTCTATGAGCGAAAATATTACTAATAATAATAACACTAATATAAATTATAAACTTATCTTACCTTCGTCAGAGTTTAATCCCAAGTACGCAACCTTTACTATATAACATCGTAAACCTAATCTGTTTGCTTTCCTTTTTACTTGTTCTTGACCGATCCTTCTGATTGTTCACACTTATCTGAAAACATTTAAATTAAGCAAGGATGAGCATTTGAGTGCCCAACAAGTATTATATATATATATATATATATATATATATATATATATATATATATATATATATATATAAGTTGAAAGAATTTAAATGTTTTCTTTATAATATCCATCTAAAACAAGTCAATAGTTGTGAAGTATTCTGAACTGATATTAATAACATAACAACCCTCTTTCAAATTTTTGAAACTACTTACTGACTATAAATAAGGTTTAATTGACATTTTATGAACATTGTTTTTATTTTCAAAAAGGTTTAGCAGAACTTCATCTGCAAACCGTCATAACTTACGGACACGGGGGTGATCAGCCCGTTGTGCCCTGTATTGATCAATACTATATTACAAGAACGATGTTATCATTTACTTGATCCGCCTTGGGCGCATAAAAGTTTTCCCGTAAACGGGATGTTCATATTTGTCAGGGTTCCAAACAAAAGATTTTATTTTATTCAACAATAATCTATAATTCAACATATACGTATAACAAAGGTGTATCAACATGTGATTAAATACAATGATTATCCAAGTGAGGACACTTGTATAATCATTTATAGAAATTAACGAACATAATATATATCTGAATTACCTTATACTAACATGTTGATAATCAAAGGGTGTATATAATATAGGTTTAACAATCTGTACATTAATAATAATAATTATGAACTTCTCACTTCTGTCCATTGCATAAAAAAATGCAAAGTTAGGATACTTGCCTGATGCGCTGCTTACAATTCTCAACTTAGTTCTATCTTTCTATCACGACCTATCATTAATCAAATTAATCGTTCGATTAGAACAATATAATATAACCCATAGTACTGCATTTCGCAGTCAGCACATAACCTAATAACCTTATCACACATGTTCAACAATCATTGACTCACAAGCAAACATCAATACATTCCTAATCACATTGACACAAAACCTTAATAACCAGTGAATCACAAATAAATAGTTAACTAATCACATTATCTAAGTCCAGATCAATTTCTGAAATATGTCGGTTTACCGACATCTTTATCGGGTAAAAATCGAGTCTAAGACTCTAAACAGTTGACCAATATCCATTTAGACTAATTAAATAACAGTCATATCATTTTTCATTACCTTATAATAATTATAAAATAATTATTAACATTTACCATAATTTTTGAAATATCAGAATCATTATTAAATGATTTAAATATCAAACAATTCTATTATCATTAATATTTAATTAATATTAAACTATTAATGAAACCATTGCCAAAATATTAAAGTTATTTATAATAACTTAAAATATTTTTAAAACATTTATATTACTCTTAAATGATTTTTAAAACATTTAAAATCATCATAAAAAAATCACCATTAATATTTCAATATTAATTAACTATTATCTAAATATTAAAAGTCATTAATTATAACTTAAAATATTTTTAATTCATTTATATCCCTTTTAAATGATTTTTAAATAAATAAAACTATTTTTAAAGTATTTATTTAATATAATTATTAAATAAACTTAATATCATTAATATATCATTAATATTAAATTATTAATGAAATTATCCTTTAAATATTAAAAGTTATAGTTTATAACTTAAAATATCTTCAAACACTTTATTTTCATTTAAAATGATTATTATAACATTAAAAATCATTTTTAAACTAATTTATTTAATATAATTATTAAATAACTTTATTATCATTAATAATCATTAATTAATAAAATTAATCATTAAATATTAAAAGTTATATTTTATAACTTAAAATATTCTTAAATACCTTATTATTATTTAAAATGATTTTTAATATAATAAAATCATTTTTAATTCATTTATTTACTTCATTTAATAAATAACTTAACTGTCATTAATATTAATTTATTAATGAAAATTATCACAAAATATTAAAAGTTATCAAAAATAACTCAAAATTATTTTCTAACATAATAATATAATTTTTCATGATTTTTCATGAATTAAAACTATTTTTAAATAATTTATCTAATATTTTAATTAAATAAATAAATACCATTTATATTCCAAAAATATTAAATATTTTTGAAATATACCTAAAATAGTTAAAAACTATTTTTCAGACTTTAAAATAATTTTTCATAATTTATTATGTATTTTTAATAATTAAAAACCATTTTTATCAATTTTTTATTAATTTCCGGAAATTATAATTAAAACTGTCGCTAAAGGGCTATAGCGACACTTTCTGAGGTGTTCTTGAGGATTTCCAGAAAATCTTGACAGTGTGCTAGGGGGGTGGTTTGACCGATTATATCTCTTAGGATAATGCGTTTCTGGGCTTGAAATTGATTTCATGCTGTAGTACTCATGTAATACTACAAGTACATAACAAGATTCGTGGCTAAACAACATCAGATCAGAGAGATTTAAGCTCTCCAAAAACCTGACAACGCTGTTCTTCGGCTTGTCAGAGTTTAACAGATTTGAGATACCTACTTTGAGTCCTTATAACTTGATATTCGTATAATGTTTATATGATCTATCAACTCCAGTTTGTAGATAACATGTAGGTCTACCATTACAAAGTATCATAACACAAAAACATCAAAACATAAGCAAGATCTGGCCGGTCAAAGTTGGACACGGACACTGCTAAAAAAAATTCTGGGTTCGGTAATTGGACATTTTCGGTCAACGGGTTTTGACCGACTATAACTTCTGATCTACAATTGATCTGACCTTGATTCTTTTTGCATCTTAAAGAGCACATTACAGACCACATGTTACAAGCTTTAAACATCAAAAATACTTAATATACACGGATTTATAAGATCTGACATTTAGCTGCAAAACACAAATTTTCCTATTTCCAGATTTTCTAAAATCTCAAAATCGTGCACTTTGATGTTATGGGTCATGGATTTAACAACCTAGAACATTAATTGACACCATATAACACAACTTTCAACAATCAATTGAAACAAATAACATAAAATCAAAGGATTTCTAAAATGAGGGTTTTATACCTATTATGCTTTGATTTTTGATCTTAGCTCTCCAAGTTGTTTGTGATTTGCTTATGGTGAACGTGGAGCTTTGTTTGGGGCTGGATAGTCTAAAAATTTCGTGGGTTAGAGAGTGGAGAGAAAATGGTTGAGTGTTTGCACAAAAATGGCTAACAAAGGTTCATTTCTCTCTCTCTAATCTATATATAAAGGTGATAGATGCATGAATTGCTGATCAAAAAAGCTTGTTGCTGTCAAATATCATCACATGGGGTTGTTGGGTTTGGTCACCAACTTCCCCTAAATGTCAAAACCTATTCTAGCCTCTTTAATGCTTAAAAGGGTATTTTGGTCAATTGATAAATCAATTTAATGGCAAAATTGGAAATTGTCAAACCCTTAGGGTTTAACCCTTAGGGTTCAACCCTAAGGTTTAGCACAAACACATTTTAGCAACTAGGGTTTGGATAAAATAAAATTATACACTAAAATTTTTAGTTTCTAAAAATATCAATTAGGGTTTAATAATTTAATTTAGGTCTTTAATTATAGCACTTTTCTAATTAGGTTTAAGCAACACTAATTAGCATCTCATTTCCCAAACTGGCAATTAGGATTTACAATAAGCAATTTAGGGTTTCTAACTTTTGAAATTGGGGTTTATAATACAGAAAATTAATAAGGATTTTGAATAATTGCGATTCTCCCTAATTAGGGTTAATACATATATCACCTATCATAAATCACATTATTGTGATTACATAACGACTTAACCAATTCTCAAAGTCGTGAATGACTTTCGCATTAATATTTCAAATCAATTAGGGTTTCAAGAAATTAATCTATGGTTCTAGATTTTAGGGTTTTAATTTACTAATTAGATTCACCTTAATTAGTAATTAAAGTCTATCATACTTGATATTAATCATAGTAACACTATTTCTGACAGATAAACTTCTCTGATTTTTGAATTAGGGTTTCTAATATCAGAATTTCAAATCTAATTAGGGTTTGACATTTATAATTAGGGTTTCTTAATTAGTATAATACTAAATAACACATAATACATATCACATAACACTGTTATATAATAGCCTTAAACTCACCATTGAGTTTCAAAATTAGGGTTTCCCATAGTAAAACTAGGGTTTTCAAATACTGCACCACAATTACTCAATCATTACTAGCTCACATACATACAGTACATATCCATAGCACTGAAAAATCAAAAATATAATTAATATTATATTATTATCACCATTCCTCATTCCATAACCAGAAATATGGTTTGTAAAATATTATTAAGGTTTGGTCGTAATATATTAAAAATTGTTCCACACATTAACATTACACATAACCATACATATCTATAACACTGACAAATAATAGTATTATAATATTATTCTCATTCCCTGATCAAAACCCAGAACTAGGATTTGGATTCCATATCTGATTTATCCTGCATAAATAACATTCTTAATTAAGTTAAAATAATCAACTTAATATCATGAACAAAATACATATAATGAAATAATCATTACAATTATTCTAAAATCATTTTATATATTATTTAAATAATATATAATTATATTTTCATAGAAAATAATTAATAAAAGCATTTCCAATAAGGAATTAATTATTATAAAAATTATAATTGATAATAATCAATACTTCTAAAAATAAATTTATCTGCAATACTTAATGTAATAAATAAATTTTATTTATCACACATATAATTATAATTACACATTACCTTGACACATATCATTCATATTTATTTTAATAAATAAATAAAAAATTTATACGCAAAATTTATGATTTATTTATATAGAAAATATCGGGTTGTCACACTATCTCTGCATGGAACAAATCCTCATCATCCATGGACTGCCTGTTCTCTAGTCAGAGAAGCATGTTTGACAGAATAGGTTTAGGCATTGGGGAATCCATCTCAGAGTCATGTGTGGAAAAGACAATGGAAACTAACACTAGTAATGCCTCAAGTTTTGGTAGAGGCATTGCCTTTGTGAAATCCTCACGGTTGGAAGAGCCAGTTCAACCTTGTTCTACTGTTTCTAGTTATACTCAGAGAAGTAAAGGATCTCACGCTGGCCTGGGCTTCATAAAGGAGAAGAGTAAACCAACCTCTACTCACCAACCTCGAAGAATCTTAGAGTCAACTAAGAACAACTCTACGAATCAACTGGGAAGGTACAGTAGAGGTAAAGCACACTCATCACTATTTATGAAACCTAAGGACACGTGGAAGAAAGAGAATCAGTTTAATAGAAGGTTAACTAAGGAACCACACGAGTCCAAGTGGAAGATGAATCATCAAACACACACAAGCATGCATCATAATAGATGTTTCATATGCAATAAATATGGTCATAGGGCTACAAAATATTATTATAAGTCCATGCATGTGAGACCTAAGATTAGACAGATTTGGGTCCCCAAAGGCACTAACAATGAAGGACCCATGCAAATATGGGTACCAAAATGAAGGTTCAAATGTTTTGATAGGAAAAGAGCTCCACGACCTTAACATGGTATCTAGACAGTGGATGCTCGAGGCATATGACAAGGAACAAAACTCTACTATCTAACTACATAGAAAAGGAGGGTCCCTCAGTCATCTTTGGAGATAACAGCTCGGGCAAGACAAGAGGATATGGCTCTGCTGGCAATGGTGCAGTATCTTTCAGCAAAGTAGCTTATGTGGAAGGTCTCTAACACAATCTCCTAAGTATCAGCCAACTCTGCGACAAGGGTTACCAAGTAACATTTCTCAAAAACCTATGTTAAGTCATAGATTTGAAGACATCTGTCGTAAAGCTAACCGGAACAAGAGAAGGAAATATCTACACAGTAGATCTTGGTCAACTAAGCTCATATGAGACAATATGTTTTCTAGCAAAAGTATCTGAAGAAATGAGCTGGCTATAGCATAGACGGTTGTCTCACTTAAACTTCAAGAGCATGTCCAAACTGGCATCAAAAGACCTCGTAGCTGGCCTACCCAAGTTCAACTTTGTGAAGGAAAGGCCATGCAATGCCTGTCAGCTTGGAAAGCAAACTAGAAGCTCATTCAAGAACAAGACTACCAACTCTATTGACAAGCCCCTGCAGTTGCTTCACATGGATCTCTTTGGGCCAATCCCAACAACTAGTCTTGGAGGAAAAAGATACTCTCTAGTCATAGTCGACGACTACACCAGATTCACATGGGTATTCTTCCTAACCTCAAAGGATGAAACAAACTCTGAATTAATCAAGATGTTTAGACTGGTAATGAACAAGAAAGGAGAGAAAATCAAGGCCATAAGGAGTGATCATGGAAGAGAATTTGATTTCTCAGAAATAGACCAGTTCTACTCAGACAATGGCGTCAGTCACAACTTCTCTGCTCCACGAACTCCTCAACAAAATTGAGTTTCTGAAAGAAAGAACAAAACTCTGATAGAGGCTGGAAGAACTCTACTAGCAGCAGCTCGCCTGCTTGAATACTTCTGGGCAAAAGCTGTCAACATTGCATGCTACACGCAGAACAGATCATTAATTCACTCTACGATCAAGAAGATGCCATAAGAACTGTGGAAAGGAAGGAAGCCAAGTGTCAGCTAATTCCATGTCTTTGATTGTGCATGCTACATTCTCAACAATGGAAAGCAGTATTTGACAAAATTGCAACCCAAGTCAGACTAAGGGATCTTTCTTGGATATGCCACAAACAGCAAGGCTTACAAGGTGTTCAACAAGAAGACACTAAATGTTGAAGTCTCAATACACATCATCTTTGATGAAACTGAATTAGACAAAATAGTGCCTCAAGACACTATGACCGATAATGCAGACACTACGAATGAAGTCGTTGAGCTCAACACTACGATCATAGTGCCAGATAGTGAAATCGTAGAGTATGAGAATGTGATCGTAGAGAGGTCCATGCAAGACAGCGAGCCTCCACTCCAAGAAGAAGAGATAGACCTTGAAGAATTAAGACATGAAGGCATCAGGACAGATGTCCCAACCGGTAACAGATGAGCAAGAGATCACACTCAGGATCTAATAATTGAAGATCCGAGTGTTAGAGTCAAAACAAGAGCTACTACTCAGAATGAATGCTTTTATCTAAGCTTCCTGTCATAAATAGAGCCAAAGAAGATAGAGGATGCTATGGAAGACTCCAGTTGGATAGAAGCAATGCAGGAAGAACTCAACCAATTTGAAAGAAGTAAAGTATGGAGATTGGTACCAAGACCAAAGAGTGGATGAAGATGGGATCATAACCAGAAACAAAGCAAGATTAGTGGCAAAGAGCTATTCTCAAGAAGAAGGTATCGAATACGATGAGACATTTGCACCTATTGCCAGAATAGAAGCCATCAGAATCTTTCTTGCCTTTGCTGCCCACATGAAGTTCAAAGTCTTCTAGATCAATGTCAAGAATGCATTTCTAAACGGAGAACTCCAAGAAGAAGTCTATGTAGAGCAACCTCCAAGTTTCATCAATCCATCTCTTTCCAATTATGTCAATAGATTAGATAAAGCTTTATATGGTCTTAAACAAGCACCTAGAGCATGATATGAAACACTGACTAACTTCTTAATCAAAAATGGGTTCACTAGAGGTAGAGTAGATACCACACTATTTCTTAGAAAGCATAAAGACAAAGTCTTACTAGTTCAAAAGACTTAAATTGATTCATAACTTGTAGTTTAACACTACATTGTTTATATTACTCAGCCTTAGCTGATTACATTACCATCCCGCAATTTCTTTCCAAAAATTGGGATTTACAAAAGACTACCCTTTGTTATATAAAAGAGGGTTTTACGTCACTACTAGATACATAATATTTACATATCTAATCTACTCTAGCTATTGCTAGATTACATCTGACGTAGGGTATTCTCAAAATCTTTGCTGGCCAAACCGACAATAACATCTCTTCTGATAGTGTGTCAGGTCTGTCCTACTTCTATCTGATACCCAGCTACCTGCTGATGGAAATCTACATAAGAACTCCTATGTATATAGGACATCCTTTCCAACTTTCTCTATTTAGTCTTTAGCTCCTGCTTGAGCTCAAAGACTTCACATTTTAGCTCTCGGACCTTGTCCTTAGCTAGAACTCTATCATCACGCTCCTCTTCCCACATTCCCTCCATGGTAGCCTTGTCCTCACGGACAGCTTGGAGTTCCTCTTTTAACTCCTTAACCTATTGGCAGTAATGGACATTCCTATCCAATACCGACATAAAAAGTGCCTTCATTGATTCCCCCGTAGATAACTCCTCTATAGGTGGAACCAGGTCAAAGGACATCACGTCCACCTCCCCATCTAGCATGCCATTAAATATAGACATGTAGTCTAAATTGTCCGAGTCTCCCGACTCGATTGTCACCAACTTTGGTTCTATTGCTACGGGATTTGGTAGTATCTCTACCCGATTAACCGAATCCTCGCTTACTATATGTATATCTCTATACATATCATTTTCTCCTGACATCTACAATAAAAAAAATATAGTTTGATTAGTACACGTCAATAAAATAATAGAAATACATAACATAAGAGAATGCATTTTTTTATAGGGTTACTTCCCATCTTTTACTTCTTTATTCTTTCTTAAGGTTATGACTTAAAGTTCTACTTTCCCCCTTAAGTTTTATAACCTAGGCTCTGATAACAACTTGTAGCACCCCCAAATCCGGGTATCTTCCAACCCGACATATGGTGCTATACTGTACAACATTCATACATTCATTCAATTGAAAAATTTCAAAGAACGAACATAACTTCTATATAATTAAAGCAATAATTACATTTCCCAGGTTCTATTACCATTACAAAGGTTCTTTGTCATAATATTAGTTACATTACAACAATAGACCTATACTATTACAAGACAGCTTAACAATCTGCCTTAGCTTTTCCTTTATCCTTTTTTGATCCTTCAGGACGTTCAGTCTTAGCTGCATTCATAAGGTTCAAGCAAGAGTGAGCATAACTAGCTCAACAAGTATAACAATTTTATAACAACATGCTTGACACATACGAATTGTATATCTGTTCCGGTTTATCAGTTATTATCTGTTCCGGTTTATCATTATCCTTGCATTTATATTCGACTAGATTATCTCCACCTTTATAAACATCCTTAAGGTTTAACAAAGTTTAAACAATGTTACATTACATTCCTTAAGTTGTGTTTACTTTTGAATAAATTAGCTTTCCTTTCTTTGTACTTAGAAACATTCATTACCATCCTTGTTTTGAGACTGGTGCTACGGCGCGAGTCCTTAGTTAATGGGCCGCGCTGCGGCGCCACACTCCAGAAGATTTTCGTACTGTACATGGCGCTGCGGCGCCAAAAATTGTACTATGATTCACGTTGCGGTGAACTCTTGCAGTGTTCTCGGACACTGTTACGCGCTGGGGCACGACTCATTTGCATAGGGTTGGCGCCGCGACGCCAACTCTGTGCACCAGAAAAAAATTCAGTCTTTAAATTTTGTGAGCTTCTTGGACGCATAACTTCTTCGTTATAAGTCAGAATTGGCTCATTCAAAAGCCTACGGTTCACAAATTACGTAATCTACGCGTTCATGTAAGAATTTTATCTATTTGACTTTGTTTGCTAAAAATTCACCTATTGGTTCATTTTTTAACGAAAACGATAAACGTTCGTGAACGTTCAATGCTCGTTTCTTCGTTCTAAGTCAGAATCTGGTCATTTTCAAGTCCGCAACTCTTAAATTCCAAATATGACTTGACTCCATCAGAAAAAATGGTTCCGAGTTCAAACACAAAATTTAACTTCTATCCCGAGAATGTTACGAATTCGACGGTTATCGTCCAATCGTGCAAATTCTGGCAATTCTTCATTCTTATGATTTGTTCAACATTACAAATGAATTCCATTCATCATGTGAACATCTAAACATACTTATTACAACAACCTATATTCATTGTTGGATTTTTGACTTATTCTTTATGAGCTTATAACTTGTCAAATTATAAACTACTTAAGATTTTATTATTCATGAGTTATGACAATTAAAGTTTCTTAATCATCACACTTTACATGTTCTTCACATATAACTTTACTTATGTACAAATGATACATATAAGTTCTTGTATCACTACTCTTAATAAACTCATTACAAGTTCATAATTTTCATACTAACATTCAAGGTTAACTTATAATAAGTTTATAACTTTTATAAGTTCAAATGACTTATTGCCAACTTATGTGGCTTAAGTTCATGACTTACACATTCTTCTTGCTTCTTATCATTCATATTTCTTAATCATCTTTTCTTATCAACCTATCATGGTAGAGATAGAAGATATTGGAGAAGAAGTCTTACTTTTGAATTCTTGGTAAGGTAGCTTTCTTCTTCTTCTTACAAATGAAAGTGACTTATTTGTAGCTTATTCTCTCTAACACTTAAGCACTTTATAATCTTTGAATTATTTGAACAACTAACAAATGACTTGTATGCCTCCTCTATTTATAGAAATTGCAAAGCTAGGATAAATTAGTCATTAAATCAACCCACCTCCTTACTATTCGTTACTTGGCTAGCACAACACTTATCCTATGCTTGGTCATTACTCATTTAACTTGGTCATTACTCTTAAGTCTTGGTCATTACATTAACTTGGTCACCACATATTAACCATATTGATATGGTTTGCCCCATGGGTCATACAACTCATGGATTCTAGTTTGGGCTTACATTAAATCAACCTTTGGGCTTTGCATTAATAAACACTAGGTGGTTCATTAATTAATAATTGGGCTTCTCCCTTTAATTCACTTGGACTTGTGTTAATTCAATCAACCTTTGCAAGTCCATTAGCATTACTTAATATATATAGTTTATGTATTATTTTCGTATTCTAATTCATATAGAATTTATATACAATATTTCATCCTTCATACAAACTCGTATAATACTTCGTATTATACTCGTTTTCATTACTTTGTACAATACTAAGGTATTATACCATTATCACTTATTCATTACTAGTTCGCCTTCCTTAACATTTATAAATTAAGTCCGCAAGTGAAATATTACATTTTCTATAACTAGATTTTTATTACATAATCCATCTTACCTTGTTATTCCATCATTATGTATTTCTCGAAAATTCAAAAATATATCCCGAGCAAATACTGATGAATAGTGTTTTTTGAAAAATCTCTCGGAAAACTTTTATTTTAGTCTTAGAAATTCAAACACTTTAATTCATTCACGTAGCTCAAATACTACAACATTCTAACATCAATAGGTTATACAATGACAACCATCTTGATAACACATAGAATAGAATTTTATTATTATTTAATTTAATAAAATCATTTTACAATAAGATTCGAATTTCTCGGTTGTTACATTCTTTCCCCCTTATAAAGATTATATCCCCAGAATCTCGTCTTACTTTTAATCAAATAGATGGGGAAAATTTTTCTTCATCTTTTCTTCTAATTCCCGCGTTGCTTCTTCAGCATCGTGGTTCTTCCATACTACCTTTACTGATGGTATTACCTTGTTCCTCAGAACTTGTTCCTTTCTATCAATGATTTGCATCGGCGATTCTTCATATGTTAAGTCTTTCTGGATATGAATCGGCTCATACTCGATTACATGCTTATAGTCTGGCTTATATGGACGTAATACCGATACGTGAAACACATTATGTATCCGTTCTAGGTCTGGAGGTAATGCTATAACATAAGCTACCTCTCCCACTAGTTTTAATACCTCAAAAGGTCCTATAAACCTTGGATTTAACTTTTCTTTCTTTCCAAAGCGTATCTTTCCTTTCCAGGGAGATACCATTAGAAACACATATGAACCCACTTCAAACTCTCGACTTAGTCTATGCGAGTCTCCATACTTCTTCTGTCTGTCCTGAGCTATGACGAGACGCATCCGAATTAACTTTACCACATCTGTTGTCTGCTGTACCAATTCTGGTCCTAGCATCCGGCGTTCTCCCACCTCATCCCAACATAAAGGTGTTTTGCACTTTCTTCCATACAAAGCTTCATACGGCGGCATGCCTATGCTTGCATGATAACTGTTGTTATACGCAAACTCTATTAGTGGTAGGTGATCATCTTAACTACCCTTGAAATCCATGATGCAAGACCTCAACATGTCTTCTAACGTCTGAATTGTTCTCTCACTCTGTCCATTGGTTTGTGGATGATAAGCTGTGCTTAACTGCAGCTATGTTCCCAACTGTTCTTGCGAACTCCTCCAAAAGTTCGATGTGAATCGTGGATCACGATCTGACACAAACGATGCTGGTACTCCATGTCTGGAAATGATTTCCTTAACATAAAGTTTAGCTAACTGGTCTAAGTTATACTTGACCCTAATTGGCAAAAAGTGAGCTGACTTCGTCAACTGATCCACTATTACCCAAATCAAATCGTACCTTTTATTCGTCGTCAGAAGTCCCACCACGAAGTCCTTCGTGATATGCTCCCACTTCCATTCTGGAATCTCCAATGACTGTAATAATCCCATGGGTCGTTGATGTTCGGCCTTAACTTTTTGACAAGTCAAGCACCTACTCACATACTCTGCTACTTCTCTCTTCATGTTTGGCCACCAAAAACTCTGTCGAAGGTCTTGATACATCTTAGTGCTAACAGGATGTATCGAGTACCTCAAACTATGAGCTTCTCGTAACACTTGCTCCTTTAATTCCGTCTCATTCGGAACCCAAATTCTTCCTTCAAATCTTAATAATCCCTCATTATCAAGACTATACTTAGCATCTTCTTTCTCGGATAACCGCTTCTTCATTTGGTTACACTCGTCAGTCTTGAGTTGTATCTCCTCGACTCTTTCTACGATGGTAGATTGCATCTCCGTCGTAAAGAGTAACTGCCCCGAATCACTCGGCATCTTTACTTCTATTTCCATCCTAGCCATCTCTGTTATTAACTCATTTTGAGTCATTAACATGGACAACTTTTCCCGACCCTTCCTACTTAAGGCGTCGACAACTACGTTGGCCTTTCCAAGGTGATACAAGATTTCACAATCATAATCCTTTATCAACTCTAGCAATCTTCTCTGTCTCATATTCAACTCCTTCTGAGTGAAGATATACTTTAGACTTTTATGGTCCGTATATATCTCACATTTTTCCCCATAAAGATAATGTCTCCATATCTTTAGGGAAAACACTACCTCGGCCAGTTCCAGATCATGATTAGGATAAACTTGCTCATAATCCTTCAACTGCCGAGATGCATACGCAATGACTTTGCCATGCTGCATAAGCACACAACCAAGTCCTGTATGCGAACCATCACTATACACTACAAAATTTCATGTGTTATCTGGAAATAACAAAACGGGCGCTTCACTTAATCTTTTCTTCAGTTCTTGAAAACTGTCTTCACATTTATCCGTCCATACGTATTTCACCGTCTTCCTTGTTAAATTAGTCAAAGAGGTAGCTATCTTCAAAAAATCTTGGATAAATCTTCGATAGAACCCTGCTAACCCTAGGAAACTACGCACCTCAGTCGGCGTTTTCGGTTGTTCCCAATTCATTACTGCTTCCACCTTCGCTGGATCCACTGAAATCCCCTCTTGGTCAATGACATGACCTAAAAACTACACCTTTTCAAGCCAAAATTCACATTTGGTGAATTTCATATATAACTTCTATAAGACCCCAACTTATTATAAATGAAATTTAATTTTCTCTATTTATTATTTTGAAATAGTAAGGGTTGAATTGATTAATATGGTTAGTTATGGGTAAAACGTGCAAATATTTCAAATAAGCAAGTGGTTATAAAATACTCATTGTTGTCGGAGAATATTCGCTTGGTCGTGGAATATTCTTCCTGTCGGAGATTATTCGTACGATGGCGCAGTCTTTTGTGGGCCCCATAACGGAAAATGATTGGATGAAGAAATTGACAAGTATAAGTTGTTTATAAATAACGGCGTTGTTGTTACTGTTAACACTGTTGGAATATCCGTTGGTTAAAACACAGTAATACGCGTTGTTGCACAGTAGCACACGGTAATGCACCAATTATTGATTCTTACGTAAGAAGGCACTACTCAATAATTGTTACAATAATTACTGTTCAGTATTTTATTTTATTAATTCAATAATTGCTGCGTTGATTTTTTTTATATTACTGTTGTTTCAATAATTGTCACTACACAGTATTTTCCATTATCGGAGCAATAATTCATATTATCTGAATAATATTATTAGATAACATTATTGGCAATGTCTAGAAAGTTCTGTCCAAGGAGAGGTTTGGTCACCTAATTGCGCGCCAGTAAGGAGAAATCTTTATTGGAAAGCTCCCTCTTTCCTGGGAACGACCTGGTTGCCAGTACTGTGATTCTGTAATAGTATTTGTGAATAATTAATTATTGATTTATATGATGAGAAAAATATTGATTTTATGTGGATATAGATGGAGAAATTTTTTTAAAGTGACAACTGTTAAAAATTGATATTTTATCTTTTCTGATAAAATAATATTTTATTATATTATTATAATATAATAATGGTGATATTTTTACAATGAATGTGGGATATATGAGTATACGAGGAGAAAGAGTATTTTTGTTGCAATAAATGTTTAAAACATGTTAAACATGTCGGTGGACCCCATTTCTTGACTAAAATTTGATTATAGCTTGTAAAATCACCCGTTTATGGATTTCGGTCAATCTCTGTTTGGAATTTGGAAAAACTTTCTTCTGTAAAGTTGTAGATAACGGAATTTCCTATGGAAAGTCGCGAGATTCGAATTTTCTAAAAATTGGGCTATTTATTATGAATTATTGAAGTTCCAAAGTTCCGAAATAATTGATTTTTGGAGGTTTTAATTGTTTTATTCATGAAAAACGTTTTTTGCAAGCCCACATGTGTGGTAAATGAGTTGAATTTAGATTCTTGGGAAGTGGGCTTGAATATTTGTTAAATAAAATTATTTTAATAAATTTTCTGCTTTGGTGTTTTAAGCATTTTTCTATAAATAGGGTGCTTAGGTTAGAATTGAAAATCACATCAAAAACTACAGATTTCTCTCTCTTTCTCTCTATATAATATCGAGCGTATTTTAGTACTTTGAGTATTGCTATACGGTGCAAGTTTTTTCAGCACTATATCCAGTATTCCAGTCAGAAGTACTATTTTTTCTAAGGTAAGGGATATTATTTTCTTCGTAAGTGATATTATTTCTTCAATATCATTATGCTGAAATATTGGTTGGAATTTTTTATCAAATTTGGAACTTTTTCATGTCGGGGTTACTATTCACGAGTTACTATTCATGAGTTACTATTCATAAGTTACTATTCACGAGTACTATTCACGAAGCATGATGATGTTTTTTTTGTGAAATTTCTATCTTTTGGTGTCGGAGTTACTATTCACGAATACGACACTATTCACGAATACGGCACTATTCACGTATATGACACTATTCACGAATATGGCACTATTCACCGAAAAATGAAATTTCTTCTTTTTGTCCAAAATATCTATTCTGGATACTAGCTTTGATTGTATCCATGTTTTGATCATTCTTGAATTTTACCCCACTCTGGTTATTTATGAAGTATTTTTGGATGTGAATTGTTTGAAATACGAATCCTTAATATTTGTTCTTTTTCTTCACTGGATTCGTTTTCTTCAACATATTTTTCATCATCCTCAGTCCTAAATGATGACATTACTGAATATCTTTGGCCTGTAGTGCAAAGATGAATGATTTCTTGATGAATATCTTTGGCCCGTAGTGCAAAGATGAACAGGTGTTTAGATGAACATGACCAACCGATGAATATCTTTGGCCTGTAGTGCAAAGATGAATATTTAATTCCAGATATATATTGATTGATGTTACAAGGATAAAATATCGACGATGAACTTTTAAATTCATATATAAAAGATAGTAGTTTGCATTCTCTACTTAACTCTTCTAATGAATTATTATTTCCGCTGCGAATATTGATTTAAAACTTGTTGTCTATTGTATTCTATTAGATTTTTCCCTGTTGAAGACTAACGATAATTTGTTTTATATTATCTTAGTCATAATGTTCTTTACTGGGCTAGTTGAGCTCACCTTTTCCTTGTTGTTCCATTTTTCTTCTCAGGAGACGAGAATGTAGCGAGTACTAGTCGGGGTGTGGAATGATGGTTCTAGAAGTTGTTCTAGTAGTCCTCACTATTCTATAAAATAGTGTATTAATAATTGTAATGAAGACTTATTTGAGTGTGGATATTGTCTAGATGACAATATTTGTATTTAAACTCACAGTTTTTATGTTGTATTAATAAAGTTGTAGTTGTTTCTGTACCATGTATTTTGACGACTCAGAATGGGTGTTGTATACCTATTTTGGGGGCGTCACAGTTGGTATCAGAGCTTAGGGATATGATCTATGGAGGAGATCGGGAAATAGAACTAGGAGGGGAGAGACGAGTAAAACTTTCGCTAGTGTGCCCTACCTAAGTTTATTTGTTGGTCGGTCATAATATAGGGGTATTATGTGATATGTAAATTTGTTTAATTAACCCTTGTTTTATGACAGTATTTAAGAATGGCAGCTGAGAATATTAACAGTGGAGTTAATGAGACCGTGGAAACACTTTTAATCACCACCCAGGGGAACGTGCAACAGGAAGACAATATTCCTCCTGTAAACAACACCACTAAGCAGACGATGAACGACGGGATGTTTAGGAGCTTTTTGCAGTTCATGCAAAACCAAACGAGGGAGACTCATGTAAAGAATACGGGTGGAAATGATAGCAACGCGCGGCTTATCACGACCAAGCAATTTAAAGAGTTGGGACCACCATAATTTAAGGGAAAGCCGGATCCGATCATGGCGGAAACATGGGTCAAGAAAATTACCAAGATATTCGATGTCTTGGGATGCACGGAGGAACAGAAGGTTCCATTCGCCACCTTTATGTTCCGTGGTGAGGTAGACTACTGGCGGGAGTCTGTGAAACGTATCCAGCCTGCCGCACTCCATATGTCTTGGGAAACGTTTCAGAAACTTTTCAACGAAAAATACTTTCCTAAAAGTATTCGCCATATGAAAGAGGTAGAGTTTATTAGACTAGAACAGAACAACATGATGGTGTCTCAATACGAGGAGAAGTTCGCAGAGTTATCCAGGTTTGCACCTCATTTGGTAGAGAATGAGGAACGAATGGCGAGGATGTTTCTGAGTGGTTTAAAACTCGAGATTCGGCAATATCTTATCTCTCATAAATTTTCTTTATATTCAGATGTTGTCAAGAAGGCTCAATTATTAGAGCGAGATAGCGAGTACGTTCAACCAAGAGACCGCAACCAAGATCATACCGGTAACAGCAGTCATCAGAACAACAATAACCAGCGGAGAAAGAAAAATACGGACAAGAGCGACAACCACTCTGGTGGTACTCGTGGCCATGAAAATAGAAGAAGTGAGTTGGGGGAGATTTTAAAAAGAGTAGATTCAACAATGACACTGCGAAGACGTCAGCACCAGTAGCAACTGGTTTTAAGGGAGGAGAACGACCACCGTTCGTATGCTATAAATATGGAAAAGAGGGACACATCAGTCCAAACTGTCCACAACAGTTCAAGGTATGCTATAATTGTGGAAAGGAACGACATATCGCTCGAGATTGTTGATAAGTAGGTTTTATAACTACTTATCCGGTATCTATTACTTGAATATGTTGCTTAAACTCATGTTTCTTAGTTACTTTTCATGCGTTTCATGTTCATTTTATAGGTTATACGTTTGGGAGCGGTGTGAGCGACTATTGGTAAGGAAAACAAGGAAAATACAAGGAAAAAGCAATCCGGACATCGTTTGTGCTTTCATGTTCATTTCATGTTCTTGGCTTGTAAATTAGACTATATTGTAGAGCGTTTTCCTAGCTTTTCGGAACATCTTGAATCATTCAAATCGGAGTTCGGATGAAAGAGTTATGACATTTCTACCGACGGTCGTTGAACTTCACCGTTTTGGGTGGTCATTTGCATAGCAGTCACTTCCAGTCCAATTTCGACCATCATGCGTTTGTTATTTCTGAAAACTCAAAGAATTCCAGTTGTAGATTTCGTCGATAGCTTCGATTTGATAGGTTGTGGGCCCCGTAACTCCTCTCGGTTTAAAAGTTAAGGCAGTTTTAGCAGAGGAGGTTCTAGCAGAAAATTAATTCGCAGTTTGCACCTTCGCCGGGGCTGGACGTTTATAGCCTTAGGATCCAGCCGGGGCTGGGTGTCCTGGGCGTGAAATCGGTAGCCTAGCAAGCTGGGGCTGGGTTTTTACAAAGGAAATACCTAGCCGGGGCTGGGTATGCGCAAAAATAAGTAGTTTTTGTCCGAATTTGAGTCAGAAAAGGATTGTTTCGAGTTGTTTGATTCAAGGACTTCCAAGAGGACTTAAAGACATGTACAAAGGCTTATAAAAGGAGGGGAATAACACAGATTAGAGAGGATTATTGAGAGATTAAGGAGTTTTTGGAAGAATTCTATTAGATTAGATTAGAGTAAATTAGATCAAAACACTAGTTTTTATGAGATTTGGAGATTGATGCAACTTGGAGACCATTGAAGATTCAAAGTAGGAGCAAGGAGGGAGCGTCAAATCTATAGACAATAGATTCTATATTCTTTACTTCTTCTATTTTTGTCTTTTAATGATTATTCAATTGTGGATTCTTAGTTTTAATTCAATAATCATGAACTAATTCTTTGTTTGAGATTACAATGGATCTTATTGTGTAGTTTATTTTAATATGCTTCGTTATCAATTATTATGTTCTATTGAGAGGATTGTCTATTGTGATTTGGACTTAATTGTTTAATTGTTTGGCCATCAATTACTGTGAGAATCTATATGAACTCGAGAGATGAAGTATAGATTTAGATCTGATCATGATAGCATGTGTTCATGATTTTGTTAATAACTTAAACTTGATGTGTGTTAAGGTAGAAATATGCTTGACATCGTATGTAATCGTATAGAGAACTTGTTCTTAAACTTTCTTCAATTTTAATTCACATAGAGATATAGTGGGTTAGTTGGTTAAGGTGTTTAACAGATATCTATCTTAATTGTGGAATGACGTTAATACGGTATTAGTGCATCGAGAGGTGGTTAATACTACTTTCGTGTTCTTGATTAACAATTCGAGATAGAGAATAATTGATGAGGAGTGTGTTAACCTAAATAAAACAATAAGTGAAGTTGTGATCTTAAATCTCCATAGTCTGATTTTTAATTAGTGGTAATTAGAATTAGTTTAGTTAAATATTTTAATTTATAACATTAAATTCATTTGTTTAAATAAGATTGAGTTTTTACAGGATAGTACTTGGTGATTTTTATTTAATAATTCTCTGTGGGAATGATACTCAACTTATCACTTTATTACTTGTTGACCACGTATACTTGCGTGTTGTGCGTAATTAGATTTTACCCAACAAGTTTTTGGCGCCGTTGCCGGGGAATTAGTTTAATATCTCTTTGCCAATATTAGCTTCAATCAAATTAGTCTTAATTTAAACATTTTTATTATTATTTTTAATTCTCTTCCTATATTTCTCTCTTTTCAGGTATCATGGATGACTTTGCGTATCAATGGCCATACACGAACATGACTCAACCAAAAGAAATGGAGATTGACAGACTCGCGACACTTTTCGCAATGTCAGCACAAATTAAAGAACTTTCGAGGAAGTTGGACGTTATCGCAGCCCAACAGAGTCGAAGGATGGCAATCATGTGTGACTATTGTGCTGGCAACCATCCGAGTCATCAATGCACCGTTAGTTTTGGGCGGGGACAACAATGTAAGACCCCGAATTTTATGAAATAAAAGTATTCAATTTTTCTTATAATTACAATTCAGTAAATGGTTAAATTGATAGAAAGTTAAAGTTAAGGGTGATATATGAATTTTTTTTCAAAATAAGCAAGTGGTTATAAAATACTCATTGTTGTCGGGGAATATTCGTTTGGTCGTAGAATATTCTTTCTGTCGGGGAATATTCGTACGACGGCGCAGCCATGTGTGGGCCCCATAACAGAAAGCGATTGGAGGAAGAAAACGACAAATTAAAGTTTTTAAAAAATAACGGCGTATTTGTTACCGTTAATACTGTTGGAATACCCAGTGGGTAAAGTAAAGTAATACGCGTTGTTGCACAGTAGCACACGGTATTGCACCAATTATTGACTCTTACGTAAGAAGGCACTACTCAATAATGGTTACAGTAATTATTGTTTAGTATTTTATTTTATTGGTTCAATAATTGCTGCGTTGATATTTTATATTGTTATTGTTGTCATTACACAGTATTTTTCATTATCGAAGCAATAATTCATATTATCTGAATAATATTATTAGATAACATTATTGACAATGTCTAGAAAGTTCTGTCTAAGGAGAGGTTTGGTCACCTAATTGCGCGCCAGTAAGGAGAAATTCTTATTGGAAAGCCCCCTCTTTCCTGGGAACGGCCTGGTTGTCAGTATTGTGATTCTGTAATATTATTTGTGAATAATTAAATTATTGATTTATATGATGAGGAAAATTTTGATTTTATGTGGATATAGATGGAGAAAATTTTTAATGTGACAATTGTTGAAATTAATATTTTATCTTTTTCTGATAAAATAATTCATTTAAATATATTATTTTAATAATATATTAACGGTGATATTTTTATAATGAATGTGGGATATATGAGTATATGAGGAGGAAGAGTATTTTTGTGGCATTAAATGTTTAACACATATTTTGTGTGTCGGTAGACCTATTTATTGACTGAAAATGTGATTATAGCCTGTAAAATCGTCCGTTTGTGGATTTCGGTCAATTTCTGTTTGGAATTTGGAAAAACTTTCTTCTGCAAAGTTGTAGAGAATTGAATTTCCTATAAAAACTCGCGAGATTCGAATTTTCTGACAAAAGGGCTATTTATTATGAATTATTGAAATTTTTAAGCTCCGAAATAATTGATTTTTGGAAGTTTAAAATATTTTTATTTACAAAAACGTTTTTTTTTGTTGTGGGCAGCCTAGCATGTGATGTAAATGCTGAATTCAAAATCTAGAAAGTGTGCGTAGAGATTTTGTTATATATATTATTATTATAATAAATTTTCTGCTTTGGTGTTCTAAGCAATTTCCTATAAATAGGGTGCTTAGGTTATAATTGAAAATCACACCAGAAACTGAAGTTTTCTCTCTCTATATTATCGAGAGTATTCTTGTGAGTATTTTGAGTATACTTTGAGTATTGCTATACGGTGCAAGTTCGTTCAGCGTTATTCCAGTCAGAGGTACTGCTCTTTTGAGGTAAGGGATAATAAGGGATTTTAAGAGTTATTATTTCAAAATTCTTCTGAACCTTCAAAAATTCTGGAAAAATTTGAAATGATATTTTGATGAGTTTTGTAGATTGTGTCCAAAAATGGTGATTGTTGGATGTATAGATTAAGAGTTATGGATTTTATGAGAAAAGACTATTTTTAAAAGTAATCGCTTATAAATCTTTGTGGTTAACTCCAAAATTGATGAAATTTTTATTGGGAGTACATCTATATGATATCAGTATACCCTGTGAATTTCGGAATTTTTGGATAAAAGTACAATTTATGATAAATGTTTAAATATTCGGTGGTTTTGGCCATGTGAAAAATAGTAAATGACTTTTAAAAATTCTGAGAAAAATATATGTTCAATATAGGACTATATTCTGCTAAATCCCAGAAAAGAAATATTTTTGGAACTGATTTACTATTTTTCATGAAAATATTCTAGTTATGAGTAAATGAATTAAATATGTTATGTGAAGTAAGAAAATTGGAAAATATAATTTTATGGCTTGAGAATCATATATGAGGTATATGCAGATTTTTGATGAGGGTTTTGGTTATTGGTGATGAAATCTTATGAGTTTGGCATTTTAGAATGATTAAATGCATTATTTAGTAAAGTGTAAACAATTAAAATAAATTGTTTATAAGCTTAAAAAATATTATTCTTTCAATATCATTATACCGAAATATTGGTATGAATTTTATTGTGGGATTTCTACCTTTTTGAGTCGGGTTTACTATTCATGAGTTACTATTCACGAGTTACTATTCATGAGTTACTATTCACGAGTTACTATTCATGAGTTACTATTCACGAGTTACTATTCATGAGTTACTATTCACGAGTTACTATTCATGAGTTACTATTCACGAGTTACTATTCACGAAGTTACTATTCATGACAAAATTGATTTCTTTTTCTAACCAAATTATAGTTGATTTATGAATATTACTCTGGAGATTAAAACTATATATTGATTATATTGATTTTATTATCATATATAACATTTTTATAACCCTGATGTTGAAATTCTCTTTCACTGGAGTGTAAAGATGGGTAGATTATTGGTATGATCATGACTAGGGTTCTCTTTGGCCAGTAGTGAAAAGATGAATTGTGACTGGTATGATCATGACCATTGAATTTATAATTGAATATCTTTAGCTTAAGTGCAAAGGTGAATTGATCAACATATATGGTTATAATTATGGTTTATATAAATTCTGAAATGATTATGTATTTCTTTGAGATATGAATATCTTTGGCCTGTAGTGCAAAGATGACTTGTTGATGAATATCTTTGGCCTGTAGTGCAAAGATGACTTGTTGATGAATATCTTTGGCCTGTAGTGCAAAGATGACTTGTTGATGAATATCTTTGGCCTGTAGTGCAAAGATGACTTGTTGATGAATATCTTTGGCCTGTAGTGCAAAGATGACTTGTTGATGAATATCTTTGGCCTGTAGTGCAAAGATGACTTATTGATGTATATCTTTGGCCGTAGTGCAAAGATGACTTATTGATGTATATCTTTGTCCGTAGTGCAAAGATGAATTTATTAGTATGATTATGAACATGAACTGTGATTTGGTATAACCATGATCTTTGATGTTTCAGGTGATAAAAATTATCTTTGTCCTGGATGAGAAAAGGAATTTAGAACAACAATTACGATTATGAGTTATATATGTGATTGTGGACAGGAATTGTTGATTGATGTTATAGGGATAAAATATTGTTGATGGACTTTAAACAAGGAGAAGATAATAAACTTTATAGTTTATTTGACTCTTCTAATGGATTGCTCGTTCCGCTGCAACTATGGTTGAAATTTTTATCATCTACCATATGTTCTAAATCTCTGATTTATTATTGATGAAGGCTATTGATAATTTAATTATCTTTAGTTATGACATTCTTTACTGAGCTAGTTGTGCTCACCCTTTTGCTTCACAATTCCTTTCAGGTAATACGAGTGTAGCTGGGTCGAGCGGGGGAATAACAAGGGAATAGAACGATGGTCTATAGATGTTGAGGGTGAGGTGAATTTAACTTGGAAGGGTGTTTTGCCACTGTCATACAAGATGTCTAATGACATACCACCTCGTGTCATCATAAAACATGGATGTGCTCATCCACTTGCTGAGTATATCTACCAGCACTATCTATATAATCTTGGAGTCTATTTGGAATATAACTCTCAATTAGAGACAGTGGAGATAATGATATATCAAGAGAAGACTCGCCATTGGGAAGAATATGATAGTAATCTTCTCGTTTTTCTTTGGGGTCTATTGGGTCAACCAAGGATAATTCTGTGGCCATATGATATCTATAATAACCTAGTCACATGGCCTCCCATGTACGAAGGTTTCCTTGAGCACTTCCCAAAGATTCTAATTTCTAAAACAGTTTTCGACTATACCTTTATGTAAGGTGTCAGTATGAGGTGCTGTCCACGGTTGGGACATGAGTCACAGTTGATATATATTTGTATACAAACTCACAGCATATGTGTTGTTGTATTTTGCACGATAATTGTTGTAATAAAGTTGTAGTTGTTTTCTGTACCATGTATTTGGCGACTCAAAATGGGTGGGATGGAATGGACCTATTTTGGGGTTGTTACAGTTGGTATCAGAGCTTAGGGATATGATCTCTGGCGGAGATCGGGGAATAGAACTAGGAGGGGAGAGATGAGTAAATCCTTCGCTAGTATGTCCTACCTAAGCTTAATTATTGGTCGGTCATAATATACGGATATTATGTGATATGTTAATTTGCTTAATTAACCCTTGTTTTATGGCAATATTTGAGAATGGCAGCTGAGAATGCTAACAATGGAGTGAATGAGACTGTTGGGATACCTCTAATCACTAATGTGATGACAGACGAAGAAGGAATTAGAGATATCCATGTGGTAAGTGAAGAATTGATAGTTGCACCCGAGATAGTCGCAGAGGTAACAGCTGAGAGTGAAGAAGAAGAGGAAGAAGAGGTACCTGAGGAGAGTTTATTAGAGGTATTTTATGATCGAAATATAGAATTGCAAAATCGTATTCATGAGTTAGAAGAGCAGGCTGAAGAATTGCAGGCAGTTGTGGAGCAAAAGAATGCAACAATTCAAGCTTGTGTTACCCGATATGTGATGCTTGAACAGAAGTATTCTTTGGCAGAGTGTAAGATGATAAAGATGAAATCTGAGCTGAAAGAAGGAAAAACTGAACGAGTAAGAATGAGTGATGCATGGGTAAAAGCCACACGACACGTGGATATTGTGGAAAGAGATGTCCGATCTAAGAAGGCTAAAATAGATGATATGAATTTCTCTTTTTGGAAAACAATTGGGAGAACTCAACATCGAGTTTTGAATTATCCTGTACAGAACGGTCAACCTGAATTTGATATGGATCGAAGATTGATGATTCAGATCATGAATCAGGAGTACGAAGAGGCAGTTGAGGGAGGAATATGTCCTATAGAAAAGTATATTCTGTCGGTAGTGATGACGCCAAATGCTGTCCCAGACAAGTCAAAGCCGAGTAGTTCAAGAGATAACGGTTGTCATGACTTCCCAACAAATGAGGAATGCAAATGAAGTTATCACGGGAGATGAGTAATGGAGAAATCATAATGACTCGGGAGATAGATTCTGAAATGAAAGCAAGGTATTCTCAACTTTTCGAAATACCAGGTACGTAAATTTCGGGGACGAAATTTCATAAGGAGGGGAGATTGTAAGACCCCGAATTTTATGAAATAAAAGTATTCAATTTTTCTTATAATTACAATTCAGTAAATGGTTAAATTGATAGAAAGTTAAAGTTAAGGGTGATATATGAATTTTTTTTCAAAATAAGCAAGTGGTTATAAAATACTCATTGTTGTCGGGGAATATTCGTTTGGTCGTAGAATATTCTTTCTGTCGGGGAATATTCGTACGACGGCGCAGCCATGTGTGGGCCCCATAACAGAAAGCGATTGGAGGAAGAAAACAACAAATTAAAGTTTTTAAAAAATAACGGCGTATTTGTTACCGTTAATACTGTTGGAATACCCGGTGGGTAAAGTAAAGTAATACGCGTTGTTGCACAGTAGCACACGGTATTGCACCAATTATTGACTCTTACGTAAGAAGGCACTACTCAATAATGGTTACAGTAATTATTGTTTAGTATTTTATTTTATTGGTTCAATAATTGCTGCGTTGATATTTTATATTGTTGTTGTTGTCATTACACAGTATTTTTCATTATCGAAGTAATAATTCATATTATCTGAATAATATTATTAGATAACATTATTGACAATGTCTAGAAAGTTCTGTCTAAGGAGAGGTTTGGTCACCTAATTGCGCGCCAGTAAGGAGAAATTCTTATTGGAAAGCCCCCTCTTTCCTGGGAACGGCCTGGTTGTCAGTATTGTGATTCTGTAATATTATTTGTGAATAATTAAATTATTGATTTATATGATGAGGAAAATTTTGATTTTATGTGGATATAGATGGAGGAAATTTTTAATGTGACAATTGTTGAAATTAATATTTTATCTTTTTCTGATAAAATAATTCATTTAAATATATTATTTTAATAATATATTAACGGTGATATTTTTATAATGAATGTGGGATATATGAGTATATGAGGAGGAAGAGTATTTTTGTGGCATTAAATGTTTAAAACATATTTTGTGTGTCGGTAGACCTATTTATTGACTGAAAATGTGATTATAGCCTGTAAAATCGTCCGTTTGTGGATTTCGGTCAATTTCTGTTTGGAATTTGGAAAAACTTTCTTCTGCAAAGTTGTAGAGAATTGAATTTCCTATAAAAACTCGCGAGATTCGAATTTTCTGACAAAAGGGCTATTTATTATGAATTATTGAAATTTTTAAGCTCCGAAATAATTGATTTTTGGAAGTTTAAAATATTTTTATTTACAAAAACGTTTTTTTTTGTTGTGGGCAGCCTAGCATGTGATGTAAATGCTGAATTCAAAATCTAGAAAGTGTGCGTAGAGATTTTGTTATATATATTATTATTATAATAAATTTTCTGCTTTGGTGTTCTAAGCAATTTCCTATAAATAGGGTGCTTAGGTTATAATTGAAAATCACACCAGAAACTGAAGTTTTCTCTCTCTATATTATCGAGAGTATTCTTGTGAGTATTTTGAGTATACTTTGAGTATTGCTATACGGTGCAAGTTCGTTCAGCGTTATTCCAGTCAGAGGTACTGCTCTTTTGAGGTAAGGGATAATAAGGGATTTTAAGAGTTATTATTTCAAAATTCTTCTGAACCTTCAAAAATTCTGGAAAAATTTGAAATGATATTTTGATGAGTTTTGTAGATTGTGTCCAAAAATGGTGATTGTTGGATGTATAGATTAAGAGTTATGGATTTTATGAGAAAAGACTATTTTTAAAAGTAATCGCTTATAAATCTTTGTGGTTAACTCCAAAATTGATGAAATTTTTATTGGGAGTACATCTATATGATATCAGTATACCCTGTGAATTTCGGAATTTTTGGATAAAAGTACAATTTATGATAAATGTTTAAATATTCGGTGGTTTTGGCCATGTGAAAAATAGTAAATGACTTTTAAAAATTCTGAGAAAAATATATGTTCAATATAGGACTATATTCTGCTAAATCCCAGAAAAGAAATATTTTTGGAACTGATTTACTATTTTTCATGAAAATATTCTAGTTATGAGTAAATGAATTAAATATGTTATGTGAAGTAAGAAAATTGGAAAATATAATTTTATGGCTTGAGAATCATATATGAGGTATATGCAGATTTTTGATGAGGGTTTTGGTTATTGGTGATGAAATCTTATGAGTTTGGCATTTTAGAATGATTAAATGCATTATTTAGTAAAGTGTAAACAATTAAAATAAATTGTTTATAAGCTTAAAAAATATTATTCTTTCAATATCATTATACCGAAATATTGGTATGAATTTTATTGTGGGATTTCTACCTTTTTGAGTCGGGTTTACTATTCATGAGTTACTATTCACGAGTTACTATTCATGAGTTACTATTCACGAGTTACTATTCATGAGTTACTATTCACGAGTTACTATTCATGAGTTACTATTCACGAGTTACTATTCATGAGTTACTATTCACGAGTTACTATTCACGAAGTTACTATTCATGACAAAATTGATTTCTTTTTCTAACCAAATTATAGTTGATTTATGAATATTACTCTGGAGATTAAAACTATATATTGATTATATTGATTTTATTATCATATATAACATTTTTATAACCCTGATGTTGAAATTCTCTTTCACTGGAGTGTAAAGATGGGTAGATTATTGGTATGATCATGACTAGGGTTCTCTTTGGCCAGTAGTGAAAAGATGAATTGTGACTGGTATGATCATGACCATTGAATTTATAATTGAATATCTTTAGCTTAAGTGCAAAGGTGAATTGATCAACATATATGGTTATAATTATGGTTTATATAAATTCTGAAATGATTATGTATTTCTTTGAGATATGAATATCTTTGGCCTGTAGTGCAAAGATGACTTGTTGATGAATATCTTTGGCCTGTAGTGCAAAGATGACTTGTTGATGAATATTTTTGGCCTGTAGTGCAAAGATGACTTGTTGATGAATATCTTTGGCCTGTAGTGCAAAGATGACTTGTTGATGAATATCTTTGGCCTGTAGTGCAAAGATGACTTGTTGATGAATATCTTTGGCCTGTAGTGCAAAGATGACTTATTGATGTATATCTTTGGCCGTAGTGCAAAGATGACTTATTGATGTATATCTTTGTCCGTAGTGCAAAGATGAATTTATTAGTATGATTATGAACATGAACTGTGATTTGGTATAACCATGATCTTTGATGTTTCAGGTGATAAAAATTATCTTTGTCCTGGATGAGAAAAGGAATTTAGAACAACAATTACGATTATGAGTTATATATGTGATTGTGGACAGGAATTGTTGATTGATGTTATAGGGATAAAATATTGTTGATGGACTTTAAACAAGGAGAAGATAATAAACTTTATAGTTTATTTGACTCTTCTAATGGATTGCTCGTTCCGCTGCAACTATGGTTGAAATTTTTATCATCTACCATATGTTCTAAATCTCTGATTTATTATTGATGAAGGCTATTGATAATTTAATTATCTTTAGTTATGACATTCTTTACTGAGCTAGTTGTGCTCACCCTTTTGCTTCACAATTCCTTTCAGGTAATACGAGTGTAGCTGGGTCGAGCGGGGGAATAACAAGGGAATAGAACGATGATCTATAGATGTTGAGGGTGAGGTGAATTTAACTTGGAAGGGTGTTTTGCCACTGTCATACAAGATGTCTAATGACATACCACCTCGTGTCATCATAAAACATGGATGTGCTCATCCACTTGCTGAGTATATCTACCAGCACTATCTATATAATCTTGGAGTCTATTTGGAATATAACTCTCAATTAGAGACAGTGGAGATAATGATATATCAAGAGAAGACTCGCCATTGGGAAGAATATGATAGTAATCTTCTCGTTTTTCTTTGGGGTCTATTGGGTCAACCAAGGATAATTCTGTGGCCATATGATATCTATAATAACCTAGTCACATGGCCTCCCATGTACGAAGGTTTCCTTGAGCACTTCCCAAAGATTCTAATTTCTAAAACAGTTTTCGACTATACCTTTATGTAAGGTGTCAGTATGAGGTGCTGTCCACGGTTGGGACATGAGTCACAGTTGATATATATTTGTATACAAACTCACAGCATATGTGTTGTTGTATTTTGCACGATAATTGTTGTAATAAAGTTGTAGTTGTTTTCTGTACCATGTATTTGGCGACTCAAAATGGGTGGGATGGAATGGACCTATTTTGGGGTCGTCACAAACAAGGTGGTGTATACCTCAACCAGTATGCATATGATAATTACCATCAAGTTTGGGGGTATCACCCGGATTCTTCATGGAGCTACAACTATCAAGACCAATACTCTGCTCCAAGTCCAACATACACGCTGGAATTCTCATATTCACCTCCAATGCGACAAGAAGACAAATCAGAGTTTATGGAATTCATGTTAAGGGCTATAGAAGAAAAAGAAGAGTTTATAAATAGCCAGGAGCTGTCAATCCAAAATTTTAATAATTGGATGGAAAAATGTTTCACAGCCTCAACCAATGGTCCTCAATACATGGCTTCCGAGATTGAAACAGAAAGTTCAAGGCTGGGGGAATTATTGTCCAAGTTCATAGTAGATGAGGAGAAGATGAGTAATCAAGCGAGGGAATATCAAAATCTTGCTGATCAGATAGAGCAAATGACCGAAGCCGTAAGCAAACTTCCTCCAAACACTTGGCTTTATGACATGGATGACGAAATTGACGGAGAACCCAAACCAAATCTACAACTGGATGAGCCTCGAGATGTTGAAAAAGAGGAGACAAGTGGGGATAATGACAATAAGGTCGGTGAAGAACTAATTATGAGAACCAACGATGATGAGCCGATGTTATTTATGCCTCAAGTGCATTCTCCTCCACAGTTCAAGAATCCGGTTAGATTTGCAAAACCTTGTCCAATTGATAGTCATATCATTGGCAATACTCAATGTGACGTAAAAGCGAGTACAACTTCGAAGCCATGGTGCGATGAGTTGGGGAAGATAGAAGAAGAGATTGTTGTGTCTGACAAGCCTCAATGCCAGAATCTATTCGCAGACACAATGGAGAAAACACCTAGATGCTGGACGTTCTTGAATGTGATCTTATCTAAAGAAAGCATACTAGGTGACTTTAATACAATGGCTATTACAAATGGGAACCTACAAAGAGCTATATTATTTCCGATGGATGGAGGGTTCCTCAACTTTCGAAGAGGAATTGGATAGCATTGACCAGACAAAGTCAGGCTGAAAGACTATAAATCAAGCGCTGACTGGGAGGCAACCCAGGAATTTTTATATTTATATGCTTTACTAGTTTATTTAGTAGATAGGAATTAATTTTCTTATTAAGCTCTCTTATAATCTAATCCATGTTGTCTCTCTTCATTGTAGGTATTGGAGGTCTAATGGATAGCAAAATGATCGTCGCAGCCATCGCCAACATCAACTCACACTTAGCTGATTACAGGGAAGTTCTCTTCTATTTATCGCTATATTCTTACAATGAGGACATTGTAATTGCTAAGTTTGGGGGAGTTTAGTTTAGTTCTTTATTGCATATTTATGTTATGTTATTTTGCATATGTTGTTAATTTAGTTTAGGTTCATTATTAAAAAAAATCAATCAACAATTCAAAAAATCAAAAATAATAGTTAGTTACTATGTTTATCTTGCATGAGTCCAGCTGTTAGATAGTTCAGTTTATTTTGGCCAATGATGAGAATGGAATTGAGTAGACAAGTATAGTACTGACTATTAGAGCTTTGATGTGATTTCTTGTTATGAATTGAATTTTTTTCTGTTTGAAACTGGTATAATAAGGATAACACAGTAATAACAACTTGTTGATTGATTGAGTTTAAATTGATACATAATGGGACTCTAAAGGATAATGCTAGTTTGAATGAAAGAATGAGAAGAATAAGTAGTGATGGTTAAAGTTCGATAAGAACCTAAATTGGGGGAAAAAATTGGGGTATATAAGCTTAAAAAAAAAGAAAACAAATACCGTGGCTAGTTTTGTTTCAGGGCCTTTGTTACTTGAGTAAGTACGCCCGAAGGGGTATCTTAAAACCTAGTGTCCTAAGGTCTTATATGGTCTGGGAGTCGTTGGTCGAAAGATCGCTAAGGGGTAGCACTGTTAGCCTAATGGAATGAGACATTGCACAGTCATGGTTAAAAAGTAAAAAAAAAGAAAAAAGAGAGAATAAAACGGGAAATAAGAGCAAAAAGTCCCCGTAGATGAAAATAAAGCATAAGTATCCCATGTTAACCCTCGATATCGGTAATTATTTGACTTTAGTTGGATCTAGCTTGTTCATGAATTTTTTAAGTTTATACTGTATGATGCCTTCGAAGAGACTTGTTATGTGTTAAATTTGATTTTATATCAGTTAACATTGTTGTGGAGCACACACGCACTATACCAGTGATAAAAATTTAAGACTTGATGATTGACAAGAAAATTGTTGATTGGTTTTGATATGATGTATTATCATGTTTGCTTGATTGCTCTAAGGCCGAGTGAATAGATTTGTGTTTATCAATACTGCTAGATTCGTAGGCATGTAGATTAGTTGCATTTCATTGCATTGCATTGCATTATGTTGTGTTGCTTGGGGACAAGCAATGGTTTAAGTTTGGGGGTATTTGATAAGTAGGTTTTATACCTACTTATCCTGTATCTATTACTTGAATATGTTGCTTAAACTCATGTTTCTTAGTTACTTTTCATACATTTCATGTTCATTTTGTAGGTTATACGTTTGGGAGCGGTGTGAGCGACTATTGGTAAGGAAAAGCAAGGAAAATACAAGGAAAAAGCAATCCAGACATCATTTGTTCTTTCATGTTTATTTCATGTTCTTGGCTTGGAAATTATACTATATTGTAGAGCGTTTTCTTAGCTTTTTGGAACATCTTGAATCATTCAAATCAGAGTTCGGATGAAAGAGTTATGACATTTCTACCGACGGTCGTTGAACTTCAACGTTTTGGGTGGTCATTTGCATAGCAGTCACTTCCAGTCCAATTTCAACCATTATACGTTTGTTATTTCTGAAATCTCAAAGAATGAAAGTTGTAGATCTCGTCGCTAGCTTCGATTTGATAGGTCTTGGGCCCCGTAACTCCTCTTGTTTTAAAAGTTATGATAGTTTTAGCAGAGCAGGTTCTAGCAAAAAATTAATTCGCAGTTTGCACCTTCGCCGGGGCTGGACATTTTTAGCCTTAGGATCCAGCCAGGGCTGGGTGTGATGGGCTTGAAATCGGTAGCCTAGCAAGCTGGGGCTGGGTTTTTACAAAGGAAATACCCAGCCGGGGCTGGGTATGCACAAAAATGAGTAGTTTTTATCCGAATTTGAGTCCGAAAAGGATTGTTTCGAGTTGTTTGATTCAAGGACTTCCAAGAGGACTTAAAGACATGTACAAAGGCTTATAAAAGGAGGGGAATAACATAGATTAGAGGGGATTATTGAGAGATTAGGGAGTTTTTGGAAGAATTCTATTAGATTAGATTAGAGTAAATTAGATCAAAACACTAGTTTTTATGAGATTTAGAGATTGATGCAACTTGGAGACCATTGAAGATTCAAAGTAGGAGCAAGGAGGGAGCGTCAAATCTACAGATAATAGATTCTATCTTCTTTACCTCTTCTATTTTTCTCTTTTAATGATTATTCAATTGTGGATTCTTAGTTTTAATTCAATAATCATGAACTAATTCTTTGTTTGAGATTACAATGGATCTTATTGTGTAGTTTATTTTAATATGCTTCGTTATCAATTATTATGTTCTATTGAGAGGATTGTCTATTGTGATTTGGAATTAATTGTTTAATTGCTTGGCCATCAATTACCGTGATAATCTATATGAACTCGAGAGATGAAGTATAGATTTAGATCTGATCATGATAACATGTGTTCATGATTTTGTTAATAGCTTAAACTTGATGTGTTTTAAGGTAGAGATATGCTTGACATCGCATGTAATCGTATAGAGAACTTGTTCTTAAACTTTCTTCAATTTTAATTCACATAGAGATATAGTGGGTTAGTTGGTTAAGGTGTTTAACAGATATCTATCTTAATTGTGGAATGACGTTAATACGGTATTAGTGCATCGAGAAGTGGTTAATACTACTTTCGTGTTCTTGATTAACAATTTGAGATAGAGAATAATTAATGAAGAGTGTGTTAACCTAAATGAAACAATAAGTGAAGTTGTGATCTTAAATCTCCATAGTCTGATTTTTAATTAGTGGTAATTAGAATTAGTTTAGTTAAATATTTTAATTTATAACATTAAATTCATTTGTTTAAATAAGATTGAGTTGGTTACGGGTTAGTACTTAGTGATTTTTATTAAATAATTCTCTGTGGGAACGATACTCAACTTATCACTTTATTACTTGTTGACCACGTATACTTGCGTGTTGTGCGTAATTAGATTTTACCCAACAATTGTATGGTAGCGAAACCAAGCCCAGTGGGGATGGTGACTCAAAAGGCTGTCCTAGAAAAGTCAAAGTCAACGGTTCCTAGAAGAGCGTTTGTCGTGACTGGTCAACATGCGAGGAACCCAAACGAGGTGATCACGGGTAAGCTAATCATAAATTCATGTGAAGTTTATACATTACTAGATACCGGTGTTACCCATTCATTTATCTCTCCTACTTGTGCTCAACATTTAAACTTGACTCCGGAGAAATTAGACTTTGACCTATCTGTGAAAACTCTGCTAGGATAAACTTTCATCACATCCACTGTTTATAAATCTTGTTTGATCCAAGTTGGCACCATCGCATTACCTGTTGACCTTATTTCTTTAAAGATACTTGCTTCTGATGTGATTTTGGGATTGATTGATTAACTACTCATCATGCCAAAATTGATTGCTTTCGTAAGGTTGTTAGTTTTCATATTCCTAAGCAACCTGTTATTTGAATTCAAGCAATCAAACCATTGAAGTCAAACACTTTCATATCAAACCATAAAGTCATTCATTTATTGAAAAACGGATGTCAAGTTTTCTTAGCCCATGTTATGGACTTAAACAAAAATACGTCAGATTTGAATGATATTTCTATTGTTAGTAAATTTCCTGAAGAATTTCTTAGCTTACTCCCAAAGTGTGATATTGAATTTTGTATCGACTTTGAACCCGGTACAAAACCCATTTCTAAAATCTCATGGCTCTTATTGAACTTCAGGAGTTAAAAATTCAACTATAGAATTTGGTACCTGAGCTTTTATCTGGTGACTTGCTTTGTGGAATGCACCGATGCCAGACTCTCCGTAGGGGACGCCATATTCGTGCGGTATTAAACTGATAGGTGTCATTATGATGTGCTATCCAAGATTGGGATATGAGTCACAGTTGAGAGCAACCTAAGTCAGTAATCGAAATACGTAGCTTTCTATGCTTAGCTGGTTATTATCAAAGATTTTGTGGAAAGATTTTCTCGAATCTTTACTCCATTAACGCAGCTGACTCGTAGAGATACAAAATTCGAATGGAGCAAGGAATGTGGGAAGAGCTTCGAAGAACTTAAGAGGAGACTCATTTTACCATATGTTCTGACCATACCATCCTGGAAAAGCGAACGTGGTAGCTGACGCGTTGAGCAAAAGATCGTATGCGTTTACGAGTGCGATATTGTTAACACAAAGACCCATTTTGTATGACTTACAGAAGATGGAGATAGAGTTAAAGATTCCAAGAACCTGCGAACATACGATAAGAATCGACTTTAATTGATAAATTTAAAGATGCTCAAGCTATAGACCTGGAGTTGATGAATATGAAGAAGAAGATGCAAGAAGTCGTTATTCCAAAAGCGAGAATCGGCGATGTGAGGAAAGCTCAAACCTTCGATTTATTAGTCCATTTGAAATCCTAGATCGAATAGGAATTATGACCTATAAACTCGCTTTACAGCCAAGTATGACGCGTGTTCATAACATTTTTCGCGTATCAATGTTACGTAAATATGTGGACGACCCGAATCATGTTATTGAGTTAGAACCGGACGAGATAGCGAAGACTTAATGTATGAGGAGGTACCTGTCAAGATCTTGGATAAGAAGGAGCATGTCTTATGCACGAAGGTCATACCACAAGTTAAAGTTTTGGAGAAACCATGCTATTGAGGAAATGACCTGGGAGTTGGAAACGAAAATGAAAGTGAGATATCCTCATCTTTTCGAAACACCAGGTACGTACGTCAATTTCGAGGACGAAATTTCATAAGGAGGGGAGGTTGTAAGACCCCAACTTATTATAAATGAAATTTAATTTTCTCTATTTATTATTTTGAAATAGTAAGGGTTGAATTGATTAATGTGGTTAGTTATGGGTAAAATGTGTAAATATTTCAAATAAGCAAGTGGTTATAAAATACTCATTGTTGTCGGAGAATATTCGTTTGGTCGTGGAATATTCTTTCTATTGGGGAATATTCGTACGACGGTGCAGTCTTTTGTGGGCCCCATAACGGAAAGCAATTGGATGAAGAAAATGACAAGTATAAGTTGTTTATAAATAACAGCGTAGTTGTTACCGTTAACACTGTTGGAATACCCGGTGGTTAAAACATAGTAATACGCATTGTTGCACAGTAGCACACGGTATTGCACCAATTATTGATTCTTACGTAAGAAGGCACTACTCAATAATTATTACAGTAATTACTGTTCAGTATTTTATTTTATTAATTCAATAATTGTTGCGTTGATTTTTTTATATTACTGTTGTTTCAATAATTGTCACTACACATTATTTTCCATTATCGGAGCAATAATTCATATTATCTGAATAATATTATTAGATAACATTATTGGCAATGTCTAGAAAGTTCTGTCTAAGGAGAGGTTTGGTCACCTAATTGCGCGCCAGTAAGGAGAAATCTTTATTGGAAAGCCCCCTCTTTTCTGGGAACGGCCTGGTTGCCAGTACTGTGATTCTGTAATATTATTTGTGAATAATTAATTATTGATTTATATGATGAGAAAAATATTGATTTTATGTGGATATAGATGGAGAAATTTTTTTAAAGTGACAATTGTTAAAAATTGATATTTTATCTTTTCTGATAAAATAATATTTTATTATATTATTATAAAATAATAATGGTGATATTTTTATAATGAATGTGAGATATATGAGTATACGAGGAGAAAGAGTATTTGTTAAGTTCCCGAACCCGGATATTTGAAACCCGAACTCGGTACTTCACGATACCATTTCTATGAGCGGAAATATTACTAATAATAATAACAATAATATAAATTATAAACTTATCTTACCTTTATCAGAGTTAAATTCCAAGTACGCAACCTTTACTAAATGACACCATAAACCTAATCTGTTTATTTTCCTTTTCACTTGTTCTTGATCGATTCTTCTAATTGTTCACACTTATCTGAAAACATTTAAATTAAGCAAGAATGAGCATTTGAGTGCCCAACAAGTATTATATATATAAATAATTTGAAAGAATTTAAATGTTTTCTTTATAATATCCATCTACAACAAGCCAATAGTTGTGAAGTATTCTGAACTGATATTAATGACATAACAACCCTCTTTCAAATTTTGAAACTACGTACTGACTATAAATAAGGTTTAAGTGACATTTTATGAACATTGTTTTTATTTTCGAAAAGGTTTAGCAGAACTTCATCTGCAAACCGTCATAACTTACGGACACGGGGGTGATCAGCCCGTTGTGCCCTGTATTGATCAATACTACATTACAAGAACGATGTTATCATTTACTGGATCCGCCTTAGGCGCATAAAAGTTTTTCCATGAACGGGATGTTCATATTTGTCAGGGTTCCAGACAAAAAGGTTTTATTTTATCCAACAATAATCTATAATTCAACATATATGTATAACAAAGGTGTATCAACATGTGATTAAATACAATGATTAACCAAGTAGGGACACTTGTATAATCATTTATAGAAATTAACGAACAGAATATATATCTGAATTTCCTTATACTAACATGTTGATAATCAAAGGGTGTATATAATATAGGTTTAACAATCTGTACATTAATAATAATAGTTCTGAACTTCCCACTTCTGTCCATTGCATAAAGAAAATGCAATGTTAGGATACTTACCTGATGCGCTGCTTACAATTCTCAACTTAGTTCTATCTTTCTATCACACCCTATCATTAATCAAATCAATCGTTCGATTAGAACAGTATACCGTAACACATAGTAATGTATTTCGCAGTCAGCATATAACCTAATCATCTTATCACACATGTTCAGCAATCATGGCATCACAAACTAACATCAACTCATTCCTAATCACATTGTCACACAACCTTAATAACCATTGAATCACAAATAAACAGTTAACTAATTAAATTATCTAAGTCCAGATCAATTTCTGAAATATCTCGGTCTACCGACATCTTTATCGGGTAATTATCGAGTCTAAACAGTTGACCAATATCCATTTAGACTAATTAAATAACCGTCATGTCATTTTTCATGATCTTATAATAATTATAAAATAATTATTACCGTTTACCATAATTTTTGAAATATCAGAATCATTATTAAATGATTTAAGTATCAAACAATTCTATTATCATTAATATCAAACTATTAATAAATCCATTGCCAAAATATTAAAGTTATTTATAATAACTCAAAATATTTTTAAAGTACTTATATTACCCTTAAATTATTTTTAAAACATCTAAAATCATTATTAAATAATTACCATTAATATTTAAATATTAATGAACTATTATCTAAATATTAAAAGTCATTAATTATAACTTAAAATATTTTTAATTCATTTATATCCCTTTTAAATGATTCTTAAAGAAATAAAACCATTTTTATACTATTTATTTAATATAATTATTAAATAAACTTAATATCATTAATATATCATTAATATTAAATTATTAATGAAATTATCCTTTAAATATTAAAAGTTATAGTTTATAACTTAAAATATCTTTAAACACTTTATTTTCATTTAAAATGATTATTATAATATTAAAATCATTTTTAAACTAATTTATTTAATATAATTATTAAATAACTTTAATATGATTAATAATCATTAATTAATGAAATTAACTATTAAATATTAAAAGTTATATTTTATAACTTAAAATATTCTTAAATACCTTATTATTATTTAAAATAATTTTTAATATAATAAAATCATTTTTAATTCATTTATTTAATTCATTTAATAAATAAATTAACTATCATTAATATTGATTTATTAATGAAAATTATCACAAAATATTAAAAGTTATCAAAAATAACTCAAAATTATTTTCTAACACAATAATATAATTTTTCATGATTTTTCATGAATTAAAACCATTTTTAAATAATTTATCTAATATTGTAATTAAATAAATAAATACCATTTATATTCTAAAAATATTAAATATTTTCAAAATATACCCAAAATAGTTAAAAACTATTTTTCAGACTTTAAAATAATTTTTCATAATCTTTTATTTATTTTTAATAATTAAAAACCATTTTATCAATTTTTTTTATTAATTTCCGAAAATTATAATTAAAACCGTCGCTAAAGGGCTATAGCGACACTTTCTGTCGCTATAGGTGTTCTTGAGGATTTCCAGAAAATCTTGACAGTGTGCTAGGGGGTGGTTTGACCGCCAACAATTCAGTGTGTAGTGTGATTCTGGACTAACTAAGCATTAGAGCGTGTAGTACTAGTGTAACACTTCATGCTACAACAATAATCATGACCATACTATATCAAACGAACGAGATCTAGCCTTCCTAAAACCTTGTCAGAGCTGTTCTTCATTTCTGGGTTTTCCAGAAATGAAGAACAGTTCATACTGCCTTCTTTCGATCTTTATAACTTGCAACACATGAACTGGTTTCGTGATCTTAGGCTTTCAGATTGTAGACGAAATAACCAGCTATAAATCCATTACCAAATATAACCATAAAAGCATTTCAATCATGAGATCCACTCCGGTCAAACCATATCAGAAGACACGGACATCAGTTTTCTGGGTTTTCCAGAAAACCTATTCCATGATCTTCTGCTTGGTTTGACCGATCCACTAATACTATTCTGTTAATCCTTTAGGTGATATATAAGCATACATGTCTAGTCCACTTAACATATTGCGATTCTATTACAAAAACAACAACAAAATAACTAACAGAAGCAAGATCAAGGCTTCGAAAAATCTTGTCAGACAGACTTAAAGGATTTCTGGGTTACCCAAAAATCACTTAGTCATAGTCGGTCAACGACCTTTGACCATCAATATCCTTTGATCTAGACATCCAATGGCAGTGAATCCACTTTCAGATTAAAGATCTCACACAAGGCTACAAATGTAAACACTTAAACAACAAAAACAATAAATACACAACAATCTACAGCCCCTGACATTTGATGTCAGACAACCAAAAAAAACATTTTCCAGAATTTGTAGATCTTTAAATCCGAGCATCTAGATGTTATGGATCTAACATCTAGCAACCCAGATCATCATTAGACAACATAAACAACATATTCTAACACTTAAACACAAGATCCAACAACAAATTATGGACAGATTTTCAAGATTGAGTTTTATACCTTTCTTGGTTTGATCTTGATTCTAGGCTACTGATTTGGTAAGTGTGATCGTGGGGCTGTGTTTTGGGACTATAAAACTTACAAATTTCATGGGTTTTAGAGAGAGAAGTTCTAACATGAGTGTGGTGATCAAATGGAATTAAAAAGTAACTTTCTCTCTCTAAATCTATATTTATAGTGAGCTAGATGCAAGAATCTGATGTTGCTATCATTACATGGCTGGTTAGAATAAATTTTTGGGCACATGAGATTATCTAGGGTTGGTGAACAACCCAAGATTTGGAAAGATTTGCAAGAAAGCTCAATTAAATAAATCAAAAATGCTATTTTTGTAATTTAACAATGTAATTAAGGGTATTCTTGTCCATGGTACTTGAATCTAGGTTTTAATCACTAGATTTTAATCCTTAAGGTTCCTCAAATAATTTCTAGGGCTTGAACAATTAAGACTAAAGCTCAATAAAATTTTAATTATAACTTACTAATTAAAATTTAAGGTTTTAATAGAAAATTAGGGTTTTTAAAATATCTTTGGTTTTCAAAAAAAATAAATTATTTAAGGTTTCTAGATCATATAATTATCACTGACTTTGCTAATTTAGCAATTAGGGTTTAAGATTTTGATAATTAGGGTTACCGATTTATAATTAGGTTTTTTAATTATCAAATTAGAATTCTATGTATTAGGGTTTTAATTTACTAATTAGATTCATCTTAATTAGTAATTAAAGTCTATCATACTTGATATTAATCATAATAACACTATTTCTGACTGATCAAACCTCCGGTTTAGGTTTCCGGATTAGGGTTTCTAATTATTAGAAAATCAAATATAATTAGGGTTTACCTTTAAAGTTAGGGTTTTCTATAATTAGCAAAATATTAAATAACACATAACATATATCATATAACATCGTCGTATAACAGTCTTAAACTCACAATTTATTTTAAAATTAGGGTTTTCCACTGAAAACTAGGGTTTAACCAATTAACATTAGGATTTTTAAAATTAAACACCATAATTGACCAATCATCATCAACACGTACATACAACACATATTTATAGCACTGAAAAATCAAAATATAATTAATATTATATTATTATCACCATTCCTCATTCCATAACCAGAAATAGGTTTTATAAAATATTATTAGGGTTTGGTCGTAATATAATAAAACTGTTCCACACATTAACATTACACACATAACCATACATATCTATAACACTGAAAAATAACAATATAATATTATTATTCTCATTCCTTAATTAAAACTCAAAATTAGGGTTTGGATTCCATATCTGAATAACCTTATTAAGTTAAAATAATTAACTTAATAATCTATACTAAAATTCATATAATAAAATAATTATTCCAAAATCATTTCTTATATTATTTAAATAATATAAGCATATAATTTCATGGAAAATAATTAATAAAAATATTTCTATCTTAAAATTAATTATTATAAGAATATACTTTATAATAATCAATAATTCTAAAATAAAATTATTTGTAAACATTCATGTAATAAATATATTTTTATTTACCACATAAATACATATACATATTATCTTGTACAAATCCTCATCCTTAATATATATATAAAAAAATTTACACAAAATTTCTTATTTATTTATATAGAAAATATCGGGTTGTCACATTCACCCTCCCTTATAAGGATTCCGTCTCCGGAATCACCACTTCAAAACCTATACATACTAGGGTTCATAGCATACACAATCATTGCAGATAGATCTTGATCACCTTTGATCAGACTGATCTTTAACTATTTACATAAAGCTTGTCTTTCTGATTAAACGAAAATTTGATTTCTAAAAGAACTCAAATTCCTCCTTCAAAATAATTTATAAAAATAACTTACTATAAATAAGAAATCAATATATAAGAAAATAATATTGGTTCGAGTAATACCTGGAGTTGCATCTCCGGCTGCCACGATATCTTGAACGGTCATGTTGAAGATGCTTGCAGTTGGTTCGTTCGTTGATGCTGGTCCCATTGTTGCCAATGTCCTGCTGCCTTTTTCCCGTATTCGCATTCCTTACCTCCATTCTCCTTCCTAGACAGTCCTTCACCTTATGCTCCATTGATCCACACTTGAAACACCTACTATACATTTTTGGATTGAGAAAATCGAGAGAGATATGTCCCTTCTGTTCGTACTTACAGCATACAAACTTCCCTTTCAAACACTCTCCAGAGTGGTTCTTTCCACATGTCTTGCACTGATTCGCCTGCCTTTTCACTCCCTCTTGCTTAACCTGCACGCTTCCAAAGTTCTTCACCTTCCTCTTTTCACTCCTATTCCTTTTGTTTGTTTCCACCTTTACTTTCACTATTAATTCCTACCTTCCCAGCTCCCTTAACCTTACCCTTGTTCCTTCTTACCTTGTTATAGAGCTAGGGTTCGAAGCCCAGCTCAAACTCTCGTGCCTTTCTAGCCTCCGTATCAACTTGATGCGAAGCCAATCTAGTCCACTCATTAAATTTCACTGACATATTCCGCTACTTACATATCCCCTGACTTCAATTCTAGAAATTTCACCTCCATTCTAGTCTACATACTAGCTGAAAAATGATTCTCAAAAAAATAAAGTCTTAAACCTATCTCATGTTACCACACCTGTGTCTACCTTCACCTGATTCGCTTCCCACCAAAAATTTGCCTCACCATTCATCATGTAGATGGCAAAAATGGTCTTTTGCCCCTCAACTACCTTAACTATCACGAACACCTTTTTAATTTCCTTAATCCAAGTTTGGGCTTCTACAAGGTCATTTGTACCTTTGAATTCTGGAGATAGGACCGCTTTGAAGTCTTTAACGTTCGACGTTCGATTATCTGGTTGATCTTTCGTGGCTGGTATTCCTTTCTGCACAACTTGATCATCTCGATTCTTCTATCCTTTGGTTTCGTTTTTGTCTTGACGACATTTTTATAAATTATTCTTACATACTAAGCCTTATCATAAACGCTTAACATATCACACAAAATTTTTTACTCAAATAATCATGTATTCACAACATTAGTTTCTTAAAACTACAATAAAAAATGCTTAGATAAATAATTACTATCTTTATACCAACTTATTTCATTAATCCAACATAGACTCATATTCATATCACTTGATATACCATAGCACATTCTATTTTAAACATTCGCTATCCCTTTGTGACTTCAAAAGTCGGGATTTACAACTTTGTCCAACACAAAAGTTAAAAATATTTCATTACACAAACATACTTATCACATATACCACACAGAAACATATATATTCAGCTAATACCAATACTACCTATTTCTTTTGCCTTTACTAAAGATTAACTATACCCAGTTCGTCAAACCACACTTATGAGTCCATAAACTTGTCACAGTTATATGAGTTTACAAATTTATCCTAGTCAGACCTTTGGCGTCCATTCGCTGAGGGATTCATAAACATTTCATATAACTATGAATCAAGAATGTCACATAAGTATGAGTTTTAAGAACTCGTACTTAACCCTATGTTCTCTACCTATGACCTATCTATTTTTTATACACATGAGAAATGAATCACCCTCTTAACATGCATATAGCAAATAGCGCGACACAAACATTTCAATGATTACCAGTGTCAGATACTAAGTAGTTTTTACACCAAGTACAATTCCCCGCCCATACAAAGAATCATACAACTCAGCTGCCGACATGAGTCATCATTGAAATCCCCACCTAATCCTAACCCCCTTTTCCATTCGAATTTCATTTAATCCGTATTCATAACCCTTTCTTGAATCTGTACCATTCACACAACAATCTTGCTTTAAACTTTCCAATCATAAGATTGATTCTTTCTGGCTGTCATAATTTTATCAGATCACGGAGTGATCTCATCGTATATATTATGATTCAATTCTATGTCTTAATTGTTTTGTTTCACGATTTCCTTTCCCTGCACTTCCAGTCTTTTAGACTCGATCTATTCACCATTACTGTTTAACTTTATTATTAGAGTTAGGAAACTCTGTGGCTTAACAACTCGCCGAGATTCATCTTTGAATCATACTAACCAACTAAATCTATAGGAGTTATTTGTATTTTCAACGTTTCCCTCCGTTCTAAGGTTATAGCCTAAGGTCTAACCCACCTATGGTTTCTAACCCTATGGCTCTGATACCATGATGTAAAGTCCCCGAACCCGGATACTTGAAACCCGAACTCGGTACTTCACGATATCATTTCTATGAGCGGAAATATTACTAATAATAATAACAATAATATAAATTATAAACTTATCTTACCTTTATCAGAGTTAAATCCAAAGTACGTAACCTTTACTAAATGACACCGTAAACCTAATCTGTTTGCTTTCCTTTTCACTTGTTCTTGATCGATTTTTCTGATTGTTCACACTTATCTGAAAACATTTAAATTAAGCAAGAATGAGCATTTGAGTGCCCAGCAAGTATTATATATATAAATAAGTTGAAAGAATTTAAATGTTTTCTTTATAATATCCATCTACAACAAGCCAATAGTTGTGAAGTATTCTGAACTGATATTAATGACATAATAACCCTCTTTCAAATTTTGAAACTACGCACTGACTATAAATAAGGTTTAAGTGACATTTTATGAACATTGTTTTTATTTTAGAAAAGGTTTAGCAGAACTTCATCTGCAAACCGTCATAACTTACGGACACGGGAGTGATCAGCCCGTTGTGCCCTGTATTGATCAATACTACATTACAAGAACGATGTTATCATTTACTGGATCCGCCTTGGGCGCATAAAAGTTTTCCCATGAACGGTATGTTCATATTTGTCAGGGTTCCAGACAAAAAGGTTTTATTTTATCCAACAATAATCTATAATTCAACATATATGTATAACAAAGGTGTATCAACATGTGATTAAATACAATGATTATCCAAGTAGGGACACTTGTATAATCATTTATAAAAATTAACGAACATAATATATATCTGAATTTCCTTATACTAACATGTTGATAATCAAAGGGTGTATATAATATAGGTTTAACAATCTGTACATTAATAATAATAATTCTGAACATCCCACTTCTGTCCATTGCATAAAGAAAATACAAAGTTAGGATACTTGCCTGATGCGCTGCTTACAATTCTCAACTTAGTTCTATCTTTCTATCACGACCTATCATTAATCAAATCAATCGTTCGATTAGAACAGTATACCGTAACACATAGTACTGCATTTCGCAGTCAGCACATAATCTAATCATCTTATCACACATGTTCAGCAATCATGGCATCACAAACTAACATCAACTCATTCTTAATCACATTGTCACACAACCTTAATAACCATTGAATCACAAATAAACAGTTAACTAATTAAATTATCTAAGTCCAGATTAATTTCTGAAATATCTCGGTCTACCAACATCTTTATCGGGTAATTATCGAGTCTAAACAGTTGACCAATATCCATTTAGACTAATTAAATAACCGTCATATCATTTTTCATGACCTTATAATAATTATAAAATAATTATTACCGTTTACCATAATTTTTGAAATATCAGAATCATTATTAAATGATTTAAGTATCAAATAATTCTATTATCATTAATATCAAACTATTAATAAAACCATTGCCAAAATATTAAAGTTATTTATAATAACTCAAAATATTTTTAAAGTACTTATATTACCCTTAAATGATTTTTAAAACATCTAAAATCATTATTAAATAATTATCATTAATATTTAAATATTAATGAACTATTATCTAAATATTAAAAGTCATTAATTATAACTTAAAATATTTTTAATTCATTTATATCCCTTTTAAATGATTCTTAAATAAATAAAACCATTTTTAAACTATTTATTTAATATAATTATTAAATAAACTTAATATCATTAATATATCATTAATATTAAATTATTAATAAAATTATCCTTTAAATATTAAAAGTTATAGTTTATAACTTAAAATATCTTTAAACACTTTATTTTCATTTAAAATGATTATTATAATATTAAAATCATTTTTAAACTAATTTATTTAATATATTTATTAAATAACTTTAATATCATTAATAATCATTAATTAATGAAATTAACTATTAAATATTAAAACTTATATTTTATAACTTAAAATATTCTTAAATACCTTATTATTATTTAAAATAATTTTTAATATAATAAAATTATTTTTAATTCATTTATTTAATTCATTTATTTAATTCATTTAATAAATAACTTAACTATCATTAATATTGATTTATTAATGAAAATTATCACAAAATATTAAAAGTTATCAAAAATAACTCAAAATTATTTTCTAACACAATAATATAATTTTTCATGATTTTTCATGAATTAAAACCATTTTTAAATAATTTATCTAATATTGTAATTACATAAATAAATACCATTTATATTCCAAAAATATTAAATATTTTCGAAATATACCCAAAATAGTTAAAAACTATTTTTCAGACTTTAAAATAATTTTTCATAATCTATTATGTATTTTTAATAATTAAAAACCATTTTTATCAATTTTTTTTTATTAATTTTCGAAAATTATAATTAAAACCGTCGCTAAAGGGCTATAGCGACACTTTCTGTCGCTATAGGTGTTCTTGAGGATTTCCAGAAAATCTTGACAGTGTGCTAGGGGGGTGGTTTGACCGCCAACAATTCAGTGTGTAGTGTGATTCTGGACTAACTAAGCATTAGAGCGTGTAGTACTAGTGTAACACTTCATGCTACAACAATAATCATGACCATACTATATCAAACGAACGAGATCTAGGCTTCCTAAAACCTTGTCAGAGCTGTTCTTCATTTCTGGGTTTTCCAGAAATGAAGAACAATTCATACTGCCTTCTTTCGATCTTTATAACTTGCAACACATGAACTGGTTTCGTGATCTTAGGCTTTCAGATTGTAGACGAATTAACCAGCTATAAATCCATTACCAAATATAACCATAAAAGCATTTCAATCATGAGATCCACTCCGGTCAAACCATGTCAGAAGACATGGACGTCAGTTTTCTGGGTTTTCCAGAAAACCTATTCCATGATCTTCTGTTTGGTTTGACCGATCCACTAATACTATTCTGTTAATCCTTTAGGTGATATATAAGCATACATGTCTAGTCCACTTAACATATTACGATTTTATTACAAAAACAACAACAAAATAACTAACAGAAGCAAGATCAAGGTTTCGAAAAATCTTGTCAGACAGACTTAAAGGATTTCTGGGTTACCCAGAAATCACTTAGTCATTGTCGGTCAACGACCTTTGACCATCAATATCCTTTGATCTAGACATCCAATGGCAATGAATCCACTTTCAGATTAAAGATCTCACACAAGGCTACAAATGTAAACACTTAAACAACAAAAACAATAAATACACAACAATCTACAGCCCCTGACATTTGATGTCAGACAACAAAAAAAACATTTTCCAGAATTTGTAGATCTTCAAATCCGAGCATCTAGATGTTATGGATCTAACATCTAGCAACCCAGATCATCATTAGACAACATAAACAACATATTCTAACACTTAAACACAAGATCCAACAACAAATTATGGACAGATTTTCAAGATTGAGTTTTATACCTTTCTTGGTTTGATCTTGATTCTAGGCTACTGATTTGGTAAGTGTGATCGTGGGGCTGTGTTTTGGGACTATAAAACTTACAAATTTCATGGGTTTTAGAGAGAGAAGTTCTAACATGAGTGTGGTGATCAAATGGAATTAAAAAGTAACTTTCTCTCTCTAAATCTATATTTATAGTGAGCTAGATGCAAGAATCTGATGTTGCTGTCATTACATGGCTGGTTAGAATAGATTTTTGGGCACATGGGATTATCTAGGGTTGGTGAACAACCCAAGATTTGGAAAGATTTGCAATAAAGCTCAATTAAATAAATCAAAAATGCTATTTTTGTAATTTAACAATGTAATTAAGGGTATTCTTGTCCATGGTACTTGAATCTAGGTTTTAATCACTAGATTTTAATCCTTAAGGTTCCTCAAATAATTTCTAGGGCTTGAACAATTAAGACTAAAGCTCAATAAAATTTTAATTATAACTTACTAATTAAAATTTAAGGTTTTAATAGAAAATTAGGGTTTTTAAAATATCTTAGGTTTTCAAAAAAAATAAATTAATTAGGGTTTCTAGATCATATAATTATCACTGACTTTGCTAATTTAGCAATTAGGGTTTAAGATTTTGATAATTAGGGTTACCGATTTATAATTAGGTTTTCTAATTATCAAATTAGAATTCTATGTATTAGGGTATTAATTTACTAATTAGATTCATCTTAATTAGTAATTAAAGTCTATCATATTTGATATTAATCATAATAACACTATTTCTGACTGATCAAACCTCCGGTTTAGGTTTCCGGATTAGGGTTTCTAATTATTAGAAAATCAAATATAATTAGGGTTTACCTTTAAAGTTAGGGTTTTCTATAATTAGCAAAATATTAAATAACACATAACATATATCATATAACATCGTCATATAACAGTCTTAAACTCACAATTGATTTTCAAATTAGGGTTTTCCATCGAAAACTAGGGTTTAACCAATTAACATTAGAGTTTTTAAAATTAAACACCATAATTGACCAATCATCATCAACACGTACATACAACACATATTTATAGCACTGAAAAATTAAAATATAAATAATATTATATTATTATCACCATTCCTCATTCCATAACCAGAAATAGGTTTTATAAAATATTATTAGGGTTTGGTCGTAATATAATAAAACTGTTCCACACATTAACATTACACACATAACCATACATATCTATAACACTGAAAAATAACAATATAATATTATTATTCTCATTCTTTAATCAAAACCCAAAATTAGGGTTTGGATTCTATATCTGAATAACCTTATTAAGTTAAAATAATTAACTTAATAATTTGTACTAAAATTCATATAATAAAATAATTATTCCAAAACCATTTCTTATATTATTTAAATAATATAAGCATATAATTTCATGGAAAATAATTAATAAAAATATTTCTATCTTAAAATTAATTATTATAAGAATATACTTTATAATAATCAATAATTCTAAAATAAAATTATTTGTAAACATTCATGTAATAAATATATTTTTATTTACCACATAAATACATATACATATTATCTTGTACAAATCCTCATCCTTAATATATATAAAAAAAAATTTACACAAAATTTCTTATTTATTTATATAGAAAATATCGGGTTGTCACATTCACCCTCCCTTATAAGGATTCCGTCCCCGGAATCACCACTTCAAAACCTATACATACTAGGGTTCATAGCATACACAATCATTGCAGATAGATCTTGATCACCTTTGATCAGACTGATGGTTCTAGAAGTTGTTCTAGAAGTCCTCACTATTCTGTAAAATAGTGTATTAATAATTGTAATGAGGACTTATTTGAGTGTGGATATTGTCTAGATGACAATATTTGTATTTAAACTCATAGTTTTTATGTTGTATTAATAAAGTTGTAGTTGTTTTTGTACCATGTATTTTGAGGACTCAGAATGGGTGTTGTATACCTATTTTGGGGGCGTCACAACTTCTCCTTCTTTAGTGTCTCCAACACTAATCTTAAGTGTTCAGCATGATCTTCTGGCGTCTTAGAATAGACTAGAATATCATCGATAAACACCACGACGAACTTGTCTAAATATAGTTTGAACACTCTGTTCATCATATCCATAAATGCAGCAGGTGCATTCGTCAACCCAAATGACATCACCAGAAACTCGTAATGACCATAACGAGTCCTGAATGCAGTCTTTAGTACATCTTCCTTCCTAACTTTCAACTGATGATACCCCGTCCGCAAATCTATTTTGGAAAAATACTTTGCTCCTTTTAATTGATCAAAGAGATCATCGATCCTGGGCAATGTGTATTTATTCTTTATCATTAACTTGTTCAACTCTCGATAGTCAATACAAAGCCTTAACGATCCGTCTTTCTTCTTGACAAACAACACTGGTGCCCCCCACGGAGAAACACTTGGTTGAATGTACTTTCTGTCCAATGTTCCTGTAGCTGAACCATTAGTTCTTTCATTTCCACAGGCGCCATACGGTACGGTGCCCTTGAGAGTGGTGCCGCTCCTAGCACAATTTCTATCACAAATTCGATCTCCCTATCCGGCGGTAGACCCGGTAACTCACTTGGAAATACATCCATGAACTCATTTACTATAGGTATTTGTTCCATGGTTGCTCCCACTCTCTGGGTATCAACAACATGGCATATGTAACCTACACAACCCTTCCATAAAAGTTTTCTAGTTTGTGTCATCGTAAGGCAACATGGACGTCCCGACAATTTACTATCGTAAAATACTACAGGAGGTTGCTTCAACGTCTTGATGCTCACACATTTCTTTTGGTAATCTATAATTGCTCCATGGTTAATCAACCAATCCATTCTGAGAATTACGTCGAATTCTCCTAACTTTATCGGTATTAAATCTACTAATAACTTACGACCACGTACATCTATGCAACAACTCCTATGAATATCTTCAACAGAAACTATCTCTTCGTTTGCTACCTTAATGTTCAAAGGTATAGGCAATTTTTTGGGAAATAATTCTAGTCGTCTAGCAAAATCACATGCTATAAACAAACAAGTAGCACCCGAATCAAATAACACGTCTGCATTTATATTGTTGATCGGAATAATACCTGCAACTACATCCCCTGATGCCACCGCATCTTGGACCGTCATATTAAAAGTGCGGGCCATTGATTTCCCAGGCTGAGCTGGACCACTAATAGCTAACTTACCGCTATTAGTTCCCTTATTTCCTTCTGTCCCCTTCTTCGGGCAGTTCTTCGCTATGTGGTCAGTTGATCCACATACAAAACATCCGTGATTTTTATTCGGATTTGGACATTTAGGCGAAATATGCCCTTCCTGTCCACAATTATAACATACTACCTTTCCTTTGAGACAGACTCCCAAGTGAGTCTTCCCGCGGGTTTTACAGGCCTCCATTCTCCTCTTAGAATCCCCTTGTTTTACTCCGGTATTCCCAGAGTTAAAGCCCTTCCTCTTCTGACCGTTGCCACTTCCACTGGCTCCCTCAGTCTTGGTTCCTCCATCAACCTTGCCCTTATTTTTCTTATCCTTGTGGTACTGGCTGAGAGCCTCATTCCCACCTTCAGTAATTATTTCCTTTTCTAGTATGGTTCCAAAGGAAGTACTTTGGAACACAGAGATTCGGCTATAGAGCCAGGGTTTCAAGCCCTGCTCGAATTTTTTAGCCTTTCTCACTTCAGTGTCCACTTGATGTGGAGCAAATCGTGCCAGTTCATTAAACTTGGCAGCATACTGGGGAACTGTCATATCCCCTTGTCTCAATTCAAGAAACCTCATTTTCATCCTCCCTTGCATACTCGTGGGAAAATAGTTCTCGAAGAAAATCTCCTTGAACCTCTCCCATGTTAGGTTTCCTATATCGGCCCTAACCTTGTTTACCTCCCACCAAAAGTTGGCCTATCCTTTCATCAAATAGGTTGCAAAGGCAACCTTTTGACCCTCCTCGATATTTACTATTAAAAATGCTTTCTCGATTTCTTTTACCCACGTCTGGGCTTCTATATGGTCCGTAGTTCCTTTGAACTCCGGCGGACCTACACTTTTAAAATCCTTAAAAGTAGTATCTCGTACTACTCTAGGAATCACGGGTACATTAGCCCCCGTTCTATTAAATGCAATAGTTAAAAGATTAACAAACTCCTGCATTGGATTAACTTGACCACCCTCCGGTTGGTTATCATTAGTGCCCTAATTTCGTTGTCTCCTTCTTGGCGTCATTTTGCTGTTAAGAAAATAACACATCATTATTACTTTATTCTTGTTGGTTTGTTATTATTTGTAATAAAACAACAACACATACTCATTACTCAATATATTCCATAAAAAGACTTATATTGATTCATAACTTGTAGTTTAACACTACATTGTTTACATTACTCAGCCTTAGCTGATTACATTACCATCCCGCAATTTCTTTCCAAAAATTGGGATTTTCAAAAGACTACCCTTTGTTATACAAAAGAGGGTTTTACGTCACTACTAGATACATAATATTTACATATCTAATCTACTCTAGCTATTGCTAGATTACATCTGACATAGGGCATTCTCAAAATCTTTGATGGCCAGACCGGCAATAACATCTCTACTGATAGTGTGTCCGATCTGTCTTGCTTCTATCTGATACCCAGCTACTTGCTGCTGGAAATCTACATGAGAACTCCTATATATATATGACATCCTTTCCAACTTTCTTTGTTTAGTCTTTAGCTCCTGCTTGAGCTCAAAGACTTCATATTTCAGCTCTCGGACCTTGTCCTTAGCTAGAACTCTATCATCATGCTCCTCTTCCCACATTCCCTCCATGCTAGCCTTGTCCTCACGGACAGCTTGGAGTTCCTCTTTCAACTCCTTAACCTCTTGGCAGTAATGGACATTCCTATCCAATACCGACATAAAAAGTGCCTTCATTGATTCCCCCGTAGATAACTCCTCTGTAGGTGGAACCTAGTCAAAGGACATCACGTCCACCTCCTCATCTAGCATGCCATTAAATATAGACATGTAGTCTAAATTGTCCGAGTCTCCCGATTCGATTGTCACCAACTTTGGTTCTATTGCTACGGGATTTGGTAGTATTTCTACCCGATTAACCGAATCCTCGCTCACTACATGTATATCTCTATACATATCATTTTCTTCTGACATCTACAATAAAATAATATAGTTTGATTAGTACACGTCAGTAAAATAATAGCAATACATAACATAAGATAATGCATTTTTTATAGGGTTACTTTCCATCTTTTACTTCTTTATTCTTTCTTAAGGTTATGACTTAAGGTTCTACTTTCCCTCTTAAGTTTTATAACCTAGGCTCTGATACTAACTTGTAGCACCCCCAAATCTGGGTATCTTCCAACCCGACATATGGTGCTATATTGTACAACATTCATACATTCATTCAGTTGAAAAATTTCAAAGAACGAATATAACTTCTATATATTTAAAGTATTATTTATATTTCCCAAGTTCTATTCCCATTAAAAAGGTTCTTTGTTATAATATCAGTTACATTATAACAATAGACCTATACTATTACAAGACAGCTTAACAATTTGCCTTAGCTTTTCCTTTATCCCTTTTTGATCCTTCGGGACGTTCAGTCTTAGCTGCATTCATATGGTTCAAGCAAGAGAGAGCATAACTAGCTCAACAAGTATAACAATTTTATAACAACATGCTTGACACATACGAATCGTATATCTTCAAGGTGATCAACCTATTATACTCTACGATATTACTTTATTGGAAAAGGACAACCCGGAAGCAAGTTCGTAAGCCCGATATTACTTACGAGCACTTCTAGGTGATCAACCTATTGTACTCTATATTTATCAACACTACATCCATTAAACGTATGCACGTTTAAGCATTTGGCAACCTCACGTGCCTATCGTTTTACCGACAAAACATTTGTTTAACATTTCAATCTTCTTTTGAAAATCATATCAAGTAGTTGACAAAAGATAGCAACATTTGATAATAAATGATTAGATTATCAATACATCAAATCTAGCCAAAGGAATTGGCTTTAACTTCAGCATACTTCAATTCATGCGAAAGAATACATGAACTTCAAAACTTGTTCAGATTGAACTGAGAAAAGAGTTAGAATACTTGCCTTTAGCGTATGCTACGGTATATTAACTTTATGTTCAAGTCTTTCAAGTCTCTACAATACATGATCACATAAGGCCTTACATTAGGTCACATATAATCAAGTATGTATATGACTATTTCATACCTTCATCTCAATCTAATTGTGTATTAGATTCAGTTATTATCTGTTCCGGTTTATCATTATCCTTGCATTTATATTAGACTAGGTTATCTCCACCTTTATACAACATCCTTAAGGTTTAACAAAGTTTAAACAATGTTACATTACATTCCTTAAGTTGTGTTTACTTTTGAATCAATTAGCTTTCCTTTCTTTATACTTAGAAACATTCATTACCATCCTTGTTCTGAGACTGGCGCTACGGCGTGAGTCCTTACTTAATGGGCCGCGCTGCGGCGCCACAAATTGTACTATGGTTCGTGCTGCGGCGAACTCTTACAGTGTTCTCGGACACTGTTACGCGCTGCGGGGCGACTCATTTAGCCTAGGGTTGGCGCCGCGGCGCCAACTCTGTGCACCAGAAAAAAATTCAGTCTTTAAATTTTGTGAGCTTCTTGGACGCATAGCTTCTTTGTTATAAGTCAGAATTGGCTCGTTCAAAAGCCTACGGTTCACAAATTACGTAATCTACGCGTTCATGCAAGAATTTTATCTATTTAACTTTGTTTGCTAAAAATTCACATATTGGTTCATTTTTAACGAAAACGATAAACGTTCGTGAACGTTCAACGCTCGTTTCTTCGTTCTAAGTCGGAATCTGGTCATTTTCAAGTCCGTAACTCTTAAATGCCAAATATGACTTGACTCCATCAGAAAACAATGGTTCCGAGTTCAAACACAAAATTTGACTTCTATTCCGAGAATGTTACGAATTCGACGGTTATCGTCCAATCGTGCAAATTCCGGCAATTCTTCATTCTTATGATTCGTTCAACATTACAAATGAATTCCATTCATCATGTGAACATTTCAACATACTTATTACAACAACCTATATTCATTGTTGGATTTTTGACTTATTCTTTATGAGCTTATAACTTGTCAAATTGTAAACTGCTTAAGATTTTATTATTCATGACTTATGACAATTAAAGTTTCTTAATCATCATACTTTATATGTTCTTCACATATAACTTTACTTATGTACACATGATACATATAAGTTTTTGTATCACTTCTCTTAATAAACTCATTACAAGTTCATAATTTTCATACTAACATTCAAGGTTAACTTATAATAAGTTTATAACTTTTATAAGTTCAAATGACTTATTGCCAACTTATGTGGCTTAAGTTCATGACTTACACATTCTTCTTCCTTCTTATCATTCATATTTCTTAATCCATCTTTTATTATCAACCTATCATGGTAGAGATAGAAGATATTGGAGAAGAAGTCTTACTTTTGAATTCTTGGTAAGGTAGCTTTCTTCTTCTTCTTACAAATGAAAGTGACTTATTTGTAGCTTATTCTCTCTAACACTTAAGCACTTTATAATCTTTGGATTATTTGAACAACTAACAAATGGCCTGTATGCCTCCTCTATTTATAGAAATTGCAAAGCTAGGGTAGATTAGTCATTAAATCAACCCACCTCCTTAAGCCACCTCCTTACTATTCATTACTTGGCTAACACAACACTTATCCTATGCTTGGTCATTACTCATTTAACTTGGTCATTACTCTTAAGTCTTAGTCATTACATTAACTTGGTCACCACATATTAACCATATTGATATGGTTTGCCCCATGGATCATACAACTCATGGATTCTAGTTTGGGCTTACATTAAATCAACCTTTGGGCTTTGCATTAATAAACACTAGGTGGTTCATTAATTAATAATTGGGCCTCTCCCTTTAATTCACTTGGACTTGTATAAATTCAATCAACCTTTGCAAGTCCATTAGCATTACTTAATACATATAGTTTATGTATTATTTTCTTATTCTAATTCATATAGAATTTATATACGATATTTCATCCTTCATACAAACTCGTATAATACTTCGTATTATACTCGTTTTCATTACTTTGTACAATACAAAGGTATCTAACATCAATAGGTTATACAATGACAACCATCTTGATAACACATAAAATAGAATTTTATTATTATTTAATTTAATAAAATCATTTTACAATAAGATTCGAATTTCTCGGTCGTTATAGTATCACTTCATTAGGGATCATGTGCAAATTGGAACTATATCTTTACAATACATCCCTAATAAAAATCAACTTGCTGATGTTTTTATAAAACCACTAGATGAATCCAGATTTAATAAGTTAATAAGTGAGCTAGACATGCTAAATTTATAAGTATGAGATATATTGTAAGACCCCAAATAATTAATAAATGAAATTTAATTTCCTCTAATTATTATTTTGAAATAGTAAGGGTTGATGTGATTAATGTGGATAGTTATGGGTAAAATACGCAAATATTTCAAAATAAGCAAGTGGTTATAAAATATTCATTGTTGTCGGGGAATATTCGTTTGGTCGTGGAATATTCGTACTGTCGGGGAATATTCGTACGACGGCGCAGCCATGTGTGGGCCCCATAATGGAAAGCGGTTGGAGGAAGAAAAAGACAAATATAAGTTGTTTAAAAATAACGGCGTAGTTACCGTTTACACTGTTGGAATACCCGGTGGTTAAAACACAGTAATACGCGTTGTTGCACAGTAGAACACAGTATTGCACCAATTATTGATTCTTACGTAAGAAGGCACTACTCAATAATGGTTACAGTAATTACTGTTCAGTATTTTATTTTATTGATTTAATAATTGCTGCGTTGATATTTATATTGCTGTTGTTTCAATAATTGTCATTACACAGTATTTTTCATTATCGAAGCAATAATTCATATTACCTGAATAATATTATTAGATAACATTATTGGCAATGTCTAGAAAGTTCTTTCTAAGGAGAGGTTTGGTCACCTAATTGCGCGCCAGTAAGGAGAAATTCTTATTGGAAAGCCCTCTCTTTCCTGGGAACTGCCTGGTTGTCAATAATGTGATTCTGTAATATTATTTGTGAATAATTAATTATTGATTTATATGATGAGGAAAATATTGATTTTATGTGGATATAGATGAAGAAAATTTTTAATGTGACAATTGTTCAAAATTAATATTTTATCTTTTTCTGATAAAATAATTTATTTAAATATATTATTATATTTTAATAATATAATAATGGTGATATTTTTACAATGAATGTGGGATATATGAGTATAAGAGGAGAAAGAGTATTTTTGTTGCAATAAATATTTAAAACATGTTAAACATGTTGGTGAACCCCATTTATTGACTGAGATTTGATTATAGCCTCTAAAATCACCCGTTTGTGGATTTCGGTCAATTTCTGTTTGAAATTTGAAAAACTTTCTTCTGCAAAGTTGTAGGGAATTGAATTTCCTATAAAAACTCGCGAGATTCGAATTTTCTGATAAAAGGGCTATTAATTATGAATTATTGAAGTTCCGAAGCTCCGAAATAATTGATTTTTGGAAGTTTTAAACATTTATATTAATAAAAACATTTTTTTTGTTGTGTGGGCAGCTCTAGCATGTGTTTAATGATCTGAGATCAGTTGTCAAAGTGAGCGTAGAAGATTATTAAATATATTAATATTATAATAAATTTTCTGCTTTGGTGTTCTAAGCATTTTCCTATAAATAGGGTGCTTAGGTTAGAATTGAAAATCACACCAGAAATTGAAGTTTTCTCTTTCTATATTATCGAGCGTATTCTTGTGAGTATTTTGAGTATACTTTGAGTATTGATATACGGTGAAAGTTCAAGTTATAGCCTATATCCAGTATTCCAGTTAGAAGTACTGTCTTTCCGAGGTAAGGGATATTATTTTTTTTAATGATATTATTTCTTCAATATCATTATGCTGAAATATTGATCTGAAGTTTTTATCAAATTTGGAACTTTTGGTGTCGGAGTTACTATTTACGTATACGGCACTATTCACGTATACGGTACTATTCACGAATACGACACTATTCATCGAAAATGAAAATTTTCCTTTTCGTCCAAAATATCTATTGTGGATACTAACTTTGATTGTATCCATGTTTTGATCATTCTTGAATTTTACACCACTATGATTATTTTTGAGATATTTTTGGACATGGATAAAACAAAGTACGAATCCTTAATCTTTAATCCTTGTCATTTTGTTTCACTGGATTCGTTTCTTTAAAAATATTTTTCATCATCCTCAGTCTTAAATGATGATATTATTGAATATCTTTGGCCTGTAGTGCAAAGATGAATGATTTCTGATGAATATCTTTGGCCCGTAGTGCAAAGATAAACAGGTGTTTAGATGAACATGATCAACTGATGAATATCCTTGGCCTATAGTGCAATGATGAATATATGATTCCAGATATATATTGATTGATGTTACAGGGATAAAAATATTGATGATGGACTGTTAAATTCCTAGATATTAGTAGATTTCATCCTCTACGTAACTCTTCTATGAATTAATATTTTCCGCTGTGAGTATTGATTTAAAACTTGTTGTCTATTGTATTCTATTAGATTTTTTTCCTTTTGAAGACTAACGATAATTTGTTCTGTATTATCTTAGTCATAATATTATTTACTGGGCTAGTTGAGCTCACCCTTTTCCTTTTTGTTCCATTTTTCTTCTCAGGAGGCGAGAATGTAGCGAGTACGAGTCGGGGTATGGAATGATGGTTTTAGAGAGTTGTTTAGTAGTCCTCACCATTTTTGTAAAATAATGTATCAATAAATGTGATGAGGATTTATTTGGGTATAAATATTGTCTAGAAGATAATATTTGTATTCAAACTCACAGTTTTACTATTTTAATAATAAAGTTGTAGTTGTTTTTGTACCATGTATTGACAACTCAGAATGTGTGATGTATACCTATTTTGGGGGAGTCACAATTGGCATCAGAGCTTAGGGATATGATCTCTGGCGGAGATCGGGGAATAGAACTAGGAGGGGAGAGACGAGTAATTCCTTCGCTAGTGTGTCCTACCTAAGCTTATTTGTTAGTTGGTCAGTATATAAGGATATTATGTGATATATTGATTTTCTTAATTAACCCTTGTTTTATGAAAATATTTGAGAATGTCGACTGAGAATATTAACAGTGGAAATGAGACCGTGGAGACGCCTGTACTCACTAACGAGGAGAACGTGCAACAGGCTGGTAATGTTCCTCCTGTGAACAACACCACGGAGCAGATGATGAACGAGGGGATGTTTAGAAGCTTTTTGCAGTTCATGAAAAATCAGACTAGGGAGACTCATGTTCAAAACACAGGAGGAAATGATAGCAATTCACGGGTTGTCACAGCCAAGCAGTTCAAAGAGTTGGGACCACCAGAATTTAAGGGAAAGCCCGATCCGATCATGGCGGAAACATGGGTCAAAAAAATTACCAAGATATTCGATGTCTTGGGATGCACGGAGGAACAGAAGGTTCCATTCGCCACCTTTATGTTCCATGGCGAGGCAGACTACTGGTGGGAGTCTGTGAAGCGTACCCATCCAGCCGCACTCAGCATGTCTTGGGAGACATTTCAGAAACTATTTAATGACAAATACTTTCCTGAAGTGTTCGTCATATGAAGGAAGTGGAGTTCATCAGATTAGAGCAAAACAACATGACGGTGTCTCAGTACGAGGCAAAGTTTGCAGAGTTATCCAGGTTTGCACCTCATTTGGTGGAGAATGAGGAACGTATGACGTGGATGTTTCTGAGAGGTTTGAAACCCGTCATACGTCTGTATCTCATCTCTCATAAATTTTCTCTCTATTCAGATGTTGTAAACAGGGCTCAATTATTAGAGCGAGATAACGAGTACGGTCAACCGAGGGACCACAATCAGGATCATACCGGAGATGGCAGTCAACAAAACAACGATAAACAGCGGAGAAAGAAAAAGACGGACAAAAATGGTAACCACTCTGGTGGTAATCATGGCCATGAAAATAGAAGAAGCGAGTCAGGAGGAGATTTTAAAAAGAGGAGATTTAACAACGATCATGTGAAGACGACAGTGCCGACAGCAACTGGTTCTAAGAGAGGAGAACGACCACCGGTCATATACTACAAATGTGGAAAAGAGGGACATATCAGTCCAAACTGCCCACAACAGTTCAAGGTATGCTATAATTGTGGAAAGGAAGGACATATCGCTCGGGATTATACGGTAGCGAAACCTAGTTCAGCGGGGACGGTGACTCAAAAGACTGTCCCAGAAAAGTCAAAGTCAACGGTTCCTGGAAGAGCGTTTATTGTGACTGGTCAAAATGCGAGGAACCCAAACGAGGTAATCACGGGTAATCTATTTATAAATTCTTGCGAAGTTTATACCTTACTTGATACCGGTGATACCCATTCATTTATCTCTCCTACTTGTGCTCAACGTTTAAACTTGACTCCGGAGAAATTAGACTTTGACCTATCTGTGGAAACTCCGTTAGGAGAAACTTTCATCACATCCACTGTTTATAAATCTTGTATAATCCAATTTGGCACCCTTATCTTACCTGTTGACCTTATCTCTTTAAAGATACTTGCTTTTGATGTGATTTTAGGGATTGATTGGTTAACTACTCATCATGCCAAAATTGATTGTTTTCGTAAGGTTGTTAGTTTTCATATTCCTAATCAACCTGTTGTTCGAATTCAGGCAACTAAACCATTAAAATCAATCACTGTCATATCTAATCATAAAGCTATTCGTTTATTGAAAAACGGATGTCAAGCATTCTTAGCCCATGTTATGGATTTGAATTAAGACACGTCAAAATTGAATAATATTCCTGTTGTTATTGAAGTCCTAACGTATTTCCTGAAGAACTTCCCGGTCTACCCCCAGAACGTGAAGTTAAATTCTTTATTGATCTTGAACCTGGTACAAAGCCCATTTCAAAAACCCCATATCGAATGGCTCCTATTAAACTTCAGGAGTTAAAGGTCCAACTACAGGAATTGTTGGACATCAGTTTCATTCGTCCTAGTACATCTCCTTGGGGTGCTCCTGTTTTATTCGTAAAGAAAAAAGACGGGAGTATACGACTTTGTATTGACTATCGGGAATTGAACCATGTCACCATCAAGAATAGGTATCCTCTACCTCGTATTGATGACTTGTTTGACCAGTTGCAAGGAGCACAATTCTTTTCAAAAATCGATCTTCGTTCTAGATATCATCAGCTGAAGATTAGAACTGAGGATATTCCAAAGACTGCCTTCAGAACTCGGTACGGGCATTATGAATTCTTAGTCATGTCTTTCGAATTGACTAATACTCCTGCGGCTTTCATGGATATGATGAATCGAGTATTCAAAGAATATTTGGATCAGTTCGTTGTAGTTTTTATTGATGACATCCTCATATATTCCAAAAGTCGTGAAGATCATGAGCACCATTTGAAGCTGGTACTCCAAAGGCTTCTTGAAAACAAGCTTTATGCCAAGTTGAATAAATGCGAGTTCTGGCTTGAAGAAGTAGCATTCCTTGGGCACGTGGTGTCGAAACATGGAGTATCTGTTGACCCGACAAAGATTGAAGCAATACAAAGTTGGGAGCAACCGAAGACGGTGACTGAAGTACGTAGCTTTTTGGGCTTAGCTGGTTATTATCGGAGATTCGTGGAAGGGTTTTCTCGAATTGCTACTCCATTAACCCAGCTAACTTGGAAGGATACAAAATTCGTTTGGAGCGAAGAATATGAGAAGAGTTTCCAAGAGCTTAAGAGGAGACTTATTTCGGCACCTGTTCTAATAATACCATCTGGTACGGATGGATTTGTTATCTATAGCGATGCTTCGGGCAAAGGGTTAGGATGTGTTCTCATGCAAGATGGGAAAGTCATAGCCTATGCCTCGCAACAACTTAAAGAATATGAGAGGAATTATCCTACTCATGATCTAGAGTTGGCAGCAGTCGTTTTCGCGCTAAAGATCTGGAGGCACTATCTATACGGGGAGAAAGTGGAGATATATTCAGACCATAAAAGCCTCAAATATTTCTTCACTCAAAAAGAACTCAACATGAGGCAGCGACGTTGGTTTGAGCTATTAAAAGACTACGATCACACTATTCAATACCATCCTGGAAAAGCAAACGTGGTAGCTGACGCGTTGAGTAGAAGATCATATGCGAGAACGAGTACGATGATGTCAAGTATACGCATAGAGCCAACTTTAATAGAAAAAGTTAAGGTTGCTCAAGCCACCGACCCGGAACTGATGCGTATGAAGAAGAAAGTACAAGAAGGTGCTATTCCGAAAGTGAGAATTGATGAAGAAGGAATACTTCGAGTCCACTCCAGACTTTGTGTTCCTAACGACTCTGATTTGAAGTACAAGATTATGATGGAGGCACACAATACACCATTTGCAATCCATCCTGGAAGTACTAAAATGTATCGTGATCTTCGATATACATTTTGGTGGAACAATATGAAGAGAGAGATTGCAAAGTTTATCTCAACATGTTTAACTTGTCAACGTGTAAAGGGGAGCATCAAGTGCCTAAGGTACCATTGCAACCACTTGAGATTCCGAAATGGAAGTGGGAACACATTACCATGGATTTCGTTACGGGTCTTCCCACGGTTTCTCAAGGCATCAATGATATTTGGGTTATTGTTGATAGATTAACCAAGTCTGCTCATTTCTTACCGATACGGGAGACTTATTCCCTTGAACGTCTTGCTAGTATATATGTAAATGAGATTGTGAGGTTGCATGGCATGCCAGTATCCATAGTTTTGGATCGTGACCCAAGATTCACTTCAAGATTTTGGGTTAGCTTGCAAAAAGCTATGGGTATGGATTTACGATTTAGTTCGGCATACCATCTTCAAACGGAAATGAAAGTGAGATATCCTCACCTTTTCGAAGCACCAGGTACGTATGTCAATTTCGAGGACGAAATTTCATAAGGAGGGGAGGTTGTAAGACCCCAAATAATTAATAAATGAAATTTAATTTCCTCTAATTATTATTTTGAAATAGTAAGGTTTGATGTGATTAATGTGGATAGTTATGGGTAAAATACGCAAATATTTCAAAATTAGCAAGTGGTTATAAAATATTCATTGTTGTCGGGGAATATTCGTTTGGTCGTGAAATATTCGTACTGTCGGGGAATATTCGTACGACGGCGCAGCCATGCGTGGGCCCCATAATGGAAAGCGATTGGAGGAAGAAAACGACAAATATAAGTTGTTTAAAAATAACGGCGTAGTTGTTACCGTTTAAACTGTTGGAATACCCGGTGGTTAAAACACAGTAATACGCATTGTTGCACAGTAGCACACGGTATTGCACCAATTATTGATTCTTACGTAAGAAGGCACTACTCAATAATGGTTACAGTAATTACTGTTCAGTATTTTATTTTAATGATTTAATAATTGCTGCGTTGATATTTATATTGCTGTTGTTTCAATAATTGTCATTACACAGTATTTTTCATTATCGAAGCAATAATTCATATTATCTGAATAATATTATTAGATAACATTATTGGCAATGTCTAGAAAGTTCTGTCTAAGGAGATGTTTGGTCACCTAATTGCGCGCCAGTAAGAAGAAATTCTTATTGGAAAACCCCCTCTTTCCTGGGAACTGCCTGGTTGTCAATAATGTGATTCTGTAATATTATTTGTGAATAATTAATTATTGATTTATATGATGAGGAAAATATTGATTTTATGTGGATATAGATGGAGAAAATTTTTAATGTGACAATTGTTCAAAATTAATATTTTATCTTTTTCTGATAAAATAATTTATTTAAATATATTATTATATTTTAATAATATAATAATGGTGATATTTTTACAATGAATGTGGGATATATGAGTATACGAGGAGAAATGGTATTTTTGTTGCAATAAATGTTTAAAACATGTTAAACATGTCGGTGGACCCCATTTATTGACTGAGATTTGATTATAGCCTCTAAAATCACCCGTTTATGGATTTCGGTCAATTTCTGTTTGGAATTTGGAAAACTTTCTTCTGCAAAGTTGTATAGAATTGAATTTCCTATAAAAACTCGTGAGATTCGAATTTTCTGATAAAAGGGCTATTTATTATGAATTATTGAAGTTCTGAAGCTCTAAAATAATTGATTTTTGGAAGTTTTAAACATTTATATTAATAAAAACATTTTTTTTGTCGTGTGGGCAGCTCTAGCATGTGTTTAATGATCTGAGATTAGTTGTCAAAGTGGGCGTAGAAGATTATTAAATATATTAATATTATAATAAATTTTCTGCTTTGGTGTTCTAAGCATTTTCCTATAAATAGGGTGCTTAGGTTAGAATTGAAAATCACACCAGAAATTGAAGTTTTTTCTCTCTATATTATCGAGCGTATTCTTGTGAGTATTTGGAGTATACTTTGAGTATTGCTATACGGTGAAAGTTCAAGTTATAGCCTATATCCAGTATTCCAGTTAGAAGTACTGTCTTTCCGAGGTAAGGGATATTAATTTTTTTTATAATGATATTATTTCTTCAATATCATTATGCTGAAATATTGATCTGAAGTTTTTATCAAATTTGGAACTTTTGGTGTCGGAGTTACTATTTATGTATACGGCACTATTCACGTATACGGTACTATTCACGAATACGGCACTATTCATCGAAAAATGAAAATTTTCCTTTTCGTCCAAAATATCTATTGTGGATACTAGCTTTGATTGTATCCATGTTTTGATCATTCTTGAATTTTACACCACTATGATTATTTTTGAGATATTTTTGGACATGGATAAAACAAAGTACGAATCCTTATTCCTTAATCCTTGTCATTTTGTTTCACTGGATTCGTTTCTTTAAAAATATTTTTCATCATAATCAGTCTTATATGATGATATTATTGAATATCTTTGGCCTGTAGTTCAAAGATGAATGATTTCTGATGAATATCTTTGGCCCGTAGTGCAAAGATAAACAGGTGTTTAGATGAACATGACCAACTGATGAATATCCTTGGCCTGTAGTGCAAGGATGAATATATGATTCCAGATATATATTGATTGATGTTACAGGGATAAAAATATTGACGATGGACTGTTAAATTCATAGATATTAGTAGATTTCATCCTCTACATAACTCTTCTATGAATTAATATTTTTCGCTGCGAGTATTGATTTAAAACTTGTTGTCTATTGTATTTTATTAGATTTTTTCCCTGTTGAAGACTAACAATAATTTGTTCTGTATTATCTTAGTCATAATATTCTTTACTGGGCTAGTTGAGCTCACCCTTTTCCTTTTTGTTCCATTTTTCTTCTCAGGAGGCGAGAATGTAGCGAGTACGAGTCGGGGTATGGAATGATGGTTTTAGAGAGTTGTTTAGTAGTCCTCACCATTTTTGTAAAATAATGTATCAATAAATGTGATGAGGATTTATTTGGGTATAAATATTGTCTAGAAGATAATATTTGTATTCAAACTCACAGTTTTACTATTTTAATAATAAAGTTGTAGTTGTTTTTGTACCATGTGTTGACAACTCAGAATGTGTGATGTATACCTATTTTGGGGGCGTCACATATATGCTCTAGATTGTGCCATGACAGATACAAAGGCTGAACTCAAAATCGTAGACATGATCAAGGAAAGCTCACGATCGTAGAGCTGAAAATAAAACTACCTCAACGAAAATAGCAAAGACTCGACGATCGTAGGACAGACTCAATGACTGCTGGACAGACTCGACGATCGTAGGACAGACTCAACGAATGATTGATCAGACTTGACGATCGTAGGACAGATTCAACGAATGCTGGACAGACTCGACGATCGCAGGACAGACTTAATGAACTTAAGACTACCTCAACGATCGTATTCTTCCTAAGGAAGCCTCAGTTCTGAACAATTCAAGGGAAAATCAGTACATCCCTGAACAGTTAAAATCATAGAGCCAAGCAAAAGTCGACACCTGTCCCACTAAGCGAAAAAGAAGAGAGGGAAGTTACAAGTACAAGTTGAAATCACATTTTTGAAATCTGAAGTCCAAAAGATTATCTCTCTCTCTCTAAAAGAAAAATCCCTAAATCAGCAAAAAGCTCAGACATATCTCACTTCCAATTCCAGAATCAATGGTTGCTTCAAATGTGGTCTCAGGCTAAAGACTCTATTTTGACGAGTTCAAAACAGCTCCACCAAAATTTCATAAGATCCTGGCGCTACTGAAGAAGGAGGGCCTCGAAGAGGCTCTGAGCACAGATACTCTTGTCTATCCCAAGATAGTGAAGGAGTTCTACAAGAATGGTGTGTTTAAAGACAACACCATCACTACAAGAGTAAGGGAAGTAGAAATCAGACTAAGGGCAGCGGACTTCAATCTGGCCCTAGGTTTCAAGAATGAAGGGCACCCATTCTTAGACAGCATAGACTTCCAAGAGGGACTAAGAAAAATGCATCACAAGAAAAACCCCTCTGTGAAAGGGTACAAAAAAGAAGGAGTTCCCACAAAGGTATGAATTTTTGGCTGACATTATTGGGAAATGCATCTGCTGTAAGAGCTCAGGTCATGACTCCATGAATGAAGCTCAACTTAAGCTCATGACGACCATGTTTTATGGTATACAATTCAACTATGGAGCTGTATTGCTCGAGTGGATCGGCAAGTGGATCGTCAACTCGAAGAAATCAAAAAGCCCTCAGAAGATGCTATATGAGCGTTTTTTAAGTATCATTCTGCAATTTGCACTAGGTGACAAAATTGGGGATGAAGAGGGAGAAGCCATAAACCCAAATCGAAGAATGACCCAGCAGTTGTTTGAAAACTGGAAGAGAAAACCTGCTGAGTATGTACGAATGATGACTGACTCCAGTGGAAGAACTGGGGAACTGAATGACACATGCTTTCCAGGAAACATGTCTGTTGTCAGGGAAGCTAAAGAAGAAGGAGAAGCCAACAAGGGAGAACCCTCTGTCCTTACCAAAAAAAGCAAGGGCAAGAGGAAGCTAAGGGCTAGATAGATAGAAGAGCCTCAAGGATCTACAACTGATATTCCTCTAGAGTCCTCTGATATAGAGACTCTGAGGATGCTAAGAAGGAAGCAACAACAAGATGAAGCTGATGAGTATCAAGCCACCATATCACAGATCCTAAAGAAGAACAAAGCTGGCCATAAGTCCAAAAGGCCATCAATCTCTTTTATCGTAGAGTTTCTACTGTTCACAGAGACCAGACCAAGTATGTCAGGCAAGGAAGGAGATGTCTCAAGTATAGTGTGTGACGCCCCCAAAATAGGTCCATTCCATCCAACCAATTCTGAGTCGCCAAATACATGGTACAGAAATAACTACAACTTTATTATTACAACATATAAACTATTGCCGTCTAGACAATATCCACATACAAATAAATCCTCATCATAATTATTGATACATTATTTTACAAAAATGGTGAGGACTACTAAACAACTCTCTCTAGAACCATCATTACATCTCCCGACTCGTACTCGCTACATTCTCGTCTCCTGAGAAGAAAAAATAGATCAACAAGAAAAAGGGTGAGCTCAACTAGCCCAGTAAAGAATATTATGACTAAGATAATGTACAACAAATTATCCTTCGTCTTCAACAGGGAAAAATCTGATAGAATACAATAGACAACAAGTTTTAGATCAACAACTGCAGCGGAAACAACAATTCATTAGAAGAGTTAAGTAGAGAATAAAATCTACTAACATCTATGAATTTAAAAGTCCATCATCAATATTTTATCCCTGTAACATCAATCAATATATATCTCAAATCAAATAAAATATTCATCTTTGCACTACAAGCCAAAGATATTCATCAGTTGGTCATGTTCATCTAAACACCTGTTCATCTTTGCACTACGGGCCAAAGATATTCATCAATTGTTCATGTTCATCTCAACACCTGTACATCTTTGCACTACGAGTCAAAGATATTCATAATAAAATCAACCATCTTTGCACTACAGGCCAAAGATATTCAGTAACACCATCATTTAGGACTGAGGATGATGAAAAATATTTTAAAGGAAACGAATCCAGTGAAACAAAATAACAAGTATTAAGGATTCGTACTTTAAATAATCCGAGTTCAAAAATACTTCATAAATAATCATACTGAAGTAAAATTCAAGAATAATCAAAACATGGATACAATCAAAGCTAGTATCCAGAATAGATATTTTAGAGAAAAAGAAGAAATTTTATTTTTCGGTGAATAGTGCCGTATTCATGAATAGTGTCGTATACGTGAATAGTAACTCCGACACCAAAAGATAGGTATTTCACAAAAAACATCTTTACGCTTCGTGAATAGTACTCGTGAATAGTAACTCGTGAATAGTAACTCGTGAATAGTAACCCTGACATGAAAAAGTTCCAAATTTGATAAAAAGTTCCAACCAATATTTCAGCATCATGATATTAAAGAAATAATATCATTTGAGAAGAAAATAACATCCTTTACCTCGAAAGACAGTACTTCTAGTTGAAACACCGGATATAGGCTATGACTTGAACTTGCACCGTATAGCAATACTCAAAGTATACTCAAAATACTCACAAGAATACGCTCGATAATATAGAGAGAGAAAACTTCAGTTTCTGGTGTGATTTTCAATTCTAACCTAAGCACCCTATTTATAGGAAAATGCTTAGAACACCAAAGCAGAAAATTTAATATAATATTAATATATATATTAAGTTTTCTACGCCAACCCTTGAATCTGATTTTCAGCCATTGAACACATGCTAAATGAGGGAATCAAATGAAAAAAACGTTTTTCTTTTATAAAATAATTTAAACTTCCAAAAATCAATTATTTCGGAGCTTCAGAACTTTAATAATTCATAATAAATAGCCCTTTGTCAGAAAATTCGGATCTCGCGTGTTTTTATAGGAAATTCAATTCTCTACAACTTTGCAGAAGAAAGTTTTTCTAAATTCCAAACAGAAATTGATCGAAATCCATAAACGGACGATTTTACAGGCTATAATCAAATTTCGGTCAATAATTGTGTCCACCAATACACAAAATATGTGTTAAACATTTAATGCCACAAAAATACTCTTCCTCCTCATATACTCATATATCCCACATTCATTATAAAAATATCACCGTTAATATATTATTAAAATAATATATTTAAATGAATTATTTTATCAGAAAAAGATAAAATATTAATTTTCAACAATTGTCACATTAAAAATTTTCTCCATCTATATCCATATAAAATCAATATTTTCCTCATCATATGAATCAATAATTAATTATTCACAAATAATATTACAGAATCACAATATTGGCAACCAGGCCGTTCACAGGAAAGAGGGGGCTTTCCAATAAAGATTTCTCCTTACTGGCGCGCAATTAGGTGACCAAACCTCTCCTTAGACAGAACTTTCTAGACATTGCCAATAATGTTATATAATAATATTATTAAGATAATATGAATTATTGCTTCGATAATGAAAAATACCGTGTAGTGACAATTATTGAAACAATAGTAATATAAAATATCAATGCAGCAATTATTGAATCAATAACATAAAATACTGAACAGTAATTACTGTAACAATTATTGAGTAGTGCCTTCTTACGTAAGAATCAATAATTGGTGCAATACCGTGTGCTACTGTGCAACAACGCGTATTACTGTGTTTTAACCACCGGGTATTCCAACAGTATTAACGGTAACAACTACGCCGTTTTTTATAAACAACTTATACTTGTCGTTTTCTTCATCCAATCGTTTTCCGTTATGGGGCCCACAAAAGACTGCGCCGTCGTACGAATATTCCCCGACAGCAAGAATATTCCACGACCAAACGAATATTCCCCGACAACAATGAATATTTTATAACCACCTGCTTATTTAAAATATTTGCGCATTTTACCCATAACTAACCACATTAATCAAATTCACCCTTACTATTTCAAAAAATAAATAAAGAAAATTAAATTTCATTAATAATAAGTTGGGGTCTTACATAGTGGCTATTGAACAGGACAAAGCTGAGATTCAAGAGAGTCCTGAAGTTGTGGCTAAACCCAGAAAATCAAGAAGAAAGCTAGTCAAGAAGTACATTCTTGAAAATGAAAAGGTGCTGAAAAAGGAAGCAAAGAGTGTGGATGCAAAAGAAGAAATGTCTTGAGCAAATCACGAGGACAGTGCTCCAGCTGAGGGGGAGATCCCTGAAATTTTCATGATAGAGAATACACCAACTGAGGGGGAGATGTCTGCAGCTCAAGAAGATGTTCTAGCTGAGGGGGAGTTTCTGAACTCTCAAGAAGATGTTCCAGCTGAGGGGGACTTTTTGAACTTACAAGAAGATAATCATGCTGAGGGGGAGCCTCATGATATCCACATGGCAGAAAAAGAGGTCCCTGAACAAAATAAAGATGAACCAGTGCAAGACCATCCAGAGACCATTGAGATAATGGACTCCTCAGAAGAGAACAAAGAAGAAGAACAAGATGATGATGATGAGCTAGAAATCACTGGTATGGGTAAAGATGGATATAGAAGCTATCTGTACAATCAAATGTTTTCTTACCTACCCATGATGGCATACCATCAAGCTCAAATCCTGAACTCATGGGATCACATGTTCTGGAGCTTTAAAGAATATCCAGCCATCTCAGTTCTGGTTCATGGATTCCCAGGGAAAGTCAACTTTGCTAAGAAGCTGCTTACTAACCATTCTTCATCCAAGGATAAACTTGAGGTACCGACTATCCCTGATCTCTTCAAAGTTTATCACTTTCCATCATCTTCATTCAGTCAATTCTATGAATTTCCTCGTTGGTTGGAAGTGATTCTTTACCCACTCAATCAATTTCCAGTTGCAGAATCCCAAAATTCTATAACGGAAGAACCAAATGAAGTCAACTTTACTTTGCTCCCATAAACTACCAACTCTACGATTCCAGACTCTAGACCCATCGTAGAGTCCCAAATAGAGATCGTAGAGACACTTGTCCCAAACATCCAAACCCAAGCCCCTCCATCCGATATACCATCATCCTCATCAAATGACTACTTTAGTCTTGATCTTGCTCTCTACAACCTGAAAGATCAATCCCAGCAAACAACCCCTCCAATCAACAATCCTTAAGCCAATGATACTCTCCCAAACCTGCCTACAAAGGATGACTTGAAAGAAACCTCTGAGAAAATGGTTAAGTCTATAGAAGCAAGTCTGGAATCTCACTCCGATCTCATTAATATTCGGCTGAATCAAATGATTACAGCTGCAAATAATTTCCCTGGCACTATGAATACTGAGCTTACAAAGAAGCTGAGAGCAATTATTCAAGAAATTCTTAAGAGCATGAAGGACGGAGATGAGATTCACTTTTAGATAGCTTTCAAGCAAAGAGAGGCTGTTCTTGAAATGCAGAAACATCAAGACAGTCAACATACCCTGATGCTGGAGAACATTATCAACTTGAAAGCTTCTGTCCACGACTTCCAGAAATCTTATGTCAATCAAGAAAAATAGAATGACATTGTTCTAACAGCACTTCAGAACAAAGAAGCAAGATCTGAAATCCAGATCAAACAAAGTTGAGAGGACATTGCTCAAACCCAAAGCCAACTCAACGATCTTGTCCAAAGAGTTAATCGACTGTCTACAGATATTCGAACCCTTGATGCTGACATAAAGGGGGAGAATAAATGGAAAGGAGTTTAAGGGGGTCAGAGCAGAAGCAGAGGTGGTCACAGAACTCAAGAAAGGGAAAGAGGACAATCACAAGCCCAAGCGTCAAGAAGCCCTCCTGCAAGATAATTCCATCAGCAGGGAATTGTCACAGCTATACCTCTAAACCGTCAGGAGCCAAATCCCAGCTCACAAGATGTGACTACCGTACGAATAAGGATGCCAACTGGAGATCCTGCATTCATGTACATGCATGAGGCAAATACAAGGCTAAGCCCAAGCGAGCTGGAAGAGTTATCCAGAAACGAGGAAGCTTGCAGAAAAAGAAGGGCTGAGGAGTATGCCAACCCACCTCCACGAAAGAGGTCAAAGAAATAGAGATAAGTTAAAACTTTAATTTCCTATTGATGTAATGCTAAACTGTAATATCTCCTGATCATCAATAAATTCATGCTTATTCTCTAGAAATTTCAGCTGCTTACTGAAATACTAAGTCATGTTTAAATTTCCTATAAATGCATCTAGTCACTAATAATCATGACAACAAATCTCATTGGTTATGTCAACATCCAATAGGGGAGATTGTGGGGAGAATGCATATTATGATTTGATGTTTTAATGTATATGCCCATGATTATTTATAAAGTCCTTCAATGAATATATGTACAAGGACTTAGTGATAGATCAAAATTGTTTGGTTGATTTAAGCTCCCAACGTGTACCATTCTGTTAAAGAGTGTATAGATAAAAAGATCAAAATTGTTAGGTTGATCTTGAGATGTAATAGATTATTCTTGAAGAAATCGTAGTGCGTCAATCTGATCAACATTGCAGAAGTCAAGGCAGAAAATGTAGAGCCTGAAGATCGTAATGTGTCTACCTTGAAGGGACTCTTCGGAAATCGTAGAGTGGTCCCAACATTTGCCGAGCCAACTCCACGATCATAGTGTGATGAAGGAAACATGGAGTTTACAAGTCAACGATCGTAGTGTGCTCTCGGGAACGTAGAGTCAACAACACGAGCAAGTGAAGATCGTAGTGTGCAAAGGTCTAAGGGAAATCGTAGTGCTCTCGAATGATAGCATCGTAGTGTGCAAAGAAGTCAAGACGCTACGATCTGAATCATAGAGTACCACGATATAAATTGTAGAGCATCATCTGTCTCATGTCAAAAAATGTCGAGCCTCATAATTTGTGTAAAGGTAGATTTCAACACATGAGGAATGGATTCTAGATGCTGCAGTACTCATCAGTCCCAGAGTATATGAAATATCCTTAGTATACAACAAAGAAACGTATTGAAGAAGCTAAGAATAGTACCATGGGTAAGAGGGACAAAACACCTTTTTAGGTGGTAGGTGAGAAAGCAATCTGCAGTGTCAATGGGACAGAGTTTAGAATTCGGAAGATGTGCAGAAATGTCTCTATCACAGTACAGAAAGTTTAGACGCATTCAATGCCTCAACGGATGGATCCAACGGATAGTTTTCAAGATCACATTTATACAGATCAGACAGATGAGAGAGAACCAAGCAAGCATTGAACAAACAACGTGCACATCTCTCTCAAGCTCAACTCTACAATCTGAGATATTGCAAAACTTGCTCAGCTACTCAGTTCTTTAGAACAAGTGCTTACACAACAATTGAGTAGCAACCATCAAGAACTCAACATTATCAACTAACTGGATAAGTGTACCAAGTCTGCTGGACTTGAAGAGTTCATAGTGACCTGTAAGAAAGCCAAGTCTGCTGGACTTGAAGAGTTCAAGAGTGAACTAAGAAGTTCCTAGACTGTTTGTCAAGAAGGAATCTGTGTGATTCAGAAGTTGTAACAGACATCCTTAGTGGATATCCTACTCGTTAAGTAGAAGAGTGGAATAGGAGCTTTAAGTGCTCTGAACCACTTAAAAATGACTGTATCTTTTACATTCATACCATAACTGCTATATATGTTATAACTGCCATAACTACCTCACACTCATAACTCCATTGCTTGGTAAAGAAGATTAAAACAAACATTTATTCTGCTAAGTTTTAATAATTATCAAAGAACAAGTTTAAAACGAAAAGATTTTTAAATATCTATTCAACCCCCCTTCTAGATAACTATTGTGCCAACTAGGAACTAACATCTTCTATTCAAAGCATCATCTACCACGTTCGTTCTTCCACAATGATATTGAATGGTACGATCGTAATCTTCAACAGCTTGAGCCAAAGTGAGCCAACATCTTTGGCACATTATACTATCGTTTTAGGTAAAAAAATATTTGAGGGTTTTAGAAATGGGTTTTGTACTGGGGTCAATAAAAAAATCAATTTCACGTTCTAGGGGTAGGCTAAGAAGTCTTCAAGAATACGTCAGGAAATTTATTAACGATAGACATATCATTCAAAATTGTGACTCTCATCCAAAACTTGGATAGCACGTCACATTGATACCTATTAATTTGTCATCGTCATTCACAGTGTCGCCTACAGAAAGTCTGGCTTCGGTGCATTCCACACAAGGAAGTCAACAACGAAAGGATCGAGGCTCTTTACTTATGGCTTGATATAACAGTGATTAACTTTAGTGGTTTGGTTGCTTGAATTCGCATGATAGGTTGGTTAAGAATATGAAAGCTAACAACCTCACGAAAAGCATGATGAGTAGTTAACCAATCAATTCCTAAAATCACATCAAAGGCAAGTATTTTCAAATAGATAAGATCAACATGTAACGTGAAAGGTTGATTTGAATCAAACAAGATTTATAAATAGTGGAGGTAACGAAGGTTTCTTCTAACGGAGTTTCAACAGATAAGTGAAAGTCTAATTTCTCAAGAGCCAAGTTCAAAAGTTGAACACAACTAGGTGAAATACAAGAGTGGGTAGAACTGGTATCAAATAAGGTATAGACTTCGTAAGAGTTTATAATTAAATTACCCGTAATAACTTCGTTCGGGTTTCTTGACAAACGCTCTCACTTAAACTACCAGATTTGACTTTGCTGTAGAGTACATTCTACCCTTAATTGCTTCATCATATTCCTGATCCATGATTCGAATCATTACTCTCTGATCCATATCGAATTGGGGTTGACCACTCTACACAGGGTAATTCCGAATTCGATGTTGTATTCTCCCAATTGTTGTCCAAAAAGCAAAATCCATTTCATCTATTTTGGCCTTATTGGATCAGACGTCTTTTTCTACAATATCTACGCGTCGTGTGGCTTTTACCTATGCATCATCTATTCTCCTTCGTTCAGTTATTTCTTCTTTCATCAGAACTTTGATCATAGCATTCTCAGATTCTAGCTCTAATATCTTATACTTTGCCAAAGAGTGCTTCTGTTCAAGCATCGCACATCGGGTAACACAATTTTGAATTGTTACATCTCTTTGGTCCACGACCGCCTTCCGTTCTTCAGCCTGCTCTTCTAACTCATGAATACAATTTTGTAATTCTAAATTTCGATCATAAATATTTTCTAATAAATTCTCCTCAGGTTCCTCTTCTTCCTCGCTCTCAGCTTCTACCTCTGTAACTAGTTCAGGTGCAACTATTAGTTCTTCACTCACTATGTAGATATCTCTAATTTCTTCTTTATCTGACATCACATTAACCTGGTTAGTGATTAAAGGTGTCTCAACGGTCTCATTCACTCAATTGTTAACATTTTCAGCTGCCATTTTCAAACACTGCCATAAAACAAGGGTTAATTATCATATCACATATTATCCCTATACTCTGACCAACCAATTAAATACCAAATAAACTTAGGTAGTTCATATTAGCAAAGGAATTCCTCGTCTCTCCCCTCCTAGTTCTTGTCTCACATCTCAGCTTGGGATCATATCCCTAAGCTTTGATACCAACTGTGACGCCCCCAAAATAGGTATACATCACCCATTCTGAGTCGCCAAATACATGGTACATACAAATATAAACTTAAATATACAACATGAGCTGTGAGTTTTAATACAAATATTGTCTTCTAGACAATATTCAAACTCAAAATATGTTCTCAATACATTTATTATCACACTATTTCATAGAATAGTGAGAAATACTAATGCAACCATCTGGATCGTCAATCCATCCCCCGACTAGTCCAAGCTATTTTCTCATTTCATGAAGAGAACATTGAAAGAAAGGGTGAGTTCAACTAGCCCAGTAAGAAATATTATGACTAAGATAATGCAGAATAAATTATCATTAGCCTTCAACTGTGTTAAACTGATACAATATAACAAACATCAAGTTTAACTGTAGCGGAACAAGCAACCCATTAGAAGAGTCAAGTAGAGCATAAAATCTATTATCTTCTATGATTTAAAAGATTTATCAACAATTTTATCGCTGAGACTCAGCTTAATAAATAATCCATATCATCAAATCATCCCTTTTGTGACGCCCCCAAATTCAGGTACTTGAAACCCTAACTCGGTGCTTCACGATACCATTTCTATGAGCGGAATAATACTAATAATAATAACAATAATATAAAAATCAAACTTAACTTACATATATCAGAGTCTAATTCCAAGTACGTAACCTTTACTATAATTCCTCACATGATAGATAATATATATCATTGTCTTAAGACAGTTTAACTATTACAAAAGATACGATTACACATATTCGTTTTGCTTTTCTTTTCCCGTTGTTCTTGGCTAAACCTTCTAGCTGTTCACACTTAGCTGAAAACATTTAAATTAAGCAAGGATGAACATTTGAGTGCCCATCAAGTAAAAACAATTAAAAATATAAGTAGCTAAATGAAATAAATGATTTCTTTGTACATCACTTCTACAACGAATTTATAGTTTTGAAGTAAACTGAACCGATAATAATAACATAACAATTCTATCTCCAAATTTTGAAACTACATATTGACTATATATGAGGTTTAGTTGACATACTATGAACATTGTTTTAAATTTTCTATAGGGTTTAGCAGAACTTCATCTGTAAACCGTCATAACTTACGGGCGCGAGGGTGATCATCCCAATGAGCCCTGTATTGATCAATACTACATTACAAGAACGATAGGATCATTCACTCTGTTCGCCTTGGGCGCAAAAAAGTTTTCCCGTGATTGGGATGTTCAAACTTAGTCTAGAATCCAAACCAAAACAATTTGATTGGATACAAAAAGGTTTTTATCATATTCAACGACATTTAGAAATTTGTGTCTAGCTGATCAAATAGCTTAAATGACTTATATATATATATATATATATATATATATATATATATATATATATATATATATATATATATATATATATCAACATGTGATTAAATACAATGATTATTCAAGTGGGGACACTTCTATAACCATATATAGAAATTAACGAACAAAATATATATATCTGAATTATCATATACTAACATGTTGACAAACAATGATCGAATATAGAATATATCACAATAGGGTTAATAATATAGCATAATAATAATATAATTCTGAAACTTCTTACTCATGTCCATTGCATAAAGGAAATGCAAAGGTAAGATACTTACCTGATGCGCTGTTTACAGTTCGTAACTTAGTTCTATCGTTATATAACACCTATCAGTAATAAGATCATTTGATCGATTTGAATAACATACTATAACACATATCACTGCTTATTGCATTCAGCACATAACCTAATCACATTATCACATATGTTCTACAACCATTGAATCACAAATAAATACATATATAATCAAATTATCTAAGTCCAGATCAATTTCTGAAACATATCGGTGTACCGACGGCTTATCGGGTAATTATCGAGTCTAAGACTCTATCCTGTAGTTCAATATCTGTAAGTATCGGTCATATTATTTTTAAATGACTTATAATAATTTTTAAACATTTATTATAATAAATTATGATTTTTCAAACACTAGAATCCCAATTAAATGATTTAAATATTAAATAATTTTATTATCATTAATATTTAATTAATATTAATCTATTAATGAAACCATTGACAAAATGTTAAAGTTATTTATAATAACTCAAAATACTTTTAAAGTATTAATATTACCATTAAATGATTTTTAAAGGAATTAAAAATTATTTTTAAATAATTATCATTAATATTAAAGTATTAATAACTTATCAAAATATTAAAAGTCCTTAATCATAACTTAAAATATTTTTAATTCATTTATATCCTTATTAAATGATTTTTAAATAAATAAAACCATTTTTAAACTATTTATTTAATATAATTATTAAATAAATCTAATATAATTTAATATTAAATTATTGATGAAAATTTCCTTTAAATATCAAAATTTATAATTTATAACTTAAAATATTTTTAAACTATTTATTTTCATTTAAAATGATTTTTCCAATATTAAAATCATTTTTAACTAATTTATCTAATATAATTATTAAATAAATCTAATAGCATTAATATTAAAATATTAATATTTTTCATGACAAAATATCAAAAGTTATATTTTATAACTTAAAATATTTTTATAATCCTTTAAATTATTTTATATGCTTTTTAAATAATTAATTCTATTTTCATAATTTATTTAATACATTTATTAAATAAATTTAATTACCATTAATATTAATTAATTAATGAAATTAATCACAAAATATTAAAAGTTACATTTATAACTCAAAAATATTTGTAAACACTTTATTCTTATTTAAAATTTTTTTTATAACATAAAAATCATTTTTCTCCACTTTAATTAATACAATAATTAAATAAATTAAATATCATTCATATTCAAATACTTATAAATATTAATGAAAAATATCTCAAATAATTAAAATTTATTTTTCATAATTTAAAATCATTTTTAAAATCATTTTTGAAATTTTTAGAATTTATTTTCTATTTTTAATCATTTTTTAGAAATTCAGAAAATTAAAATAATTAAATCCGTCGTTGTAGCCTTTAGAGACGCTTTCTGTCACTTTTGGTGTTCTTGAGGCTCAAGAACACTGACAGTCAGTTGCTAAGGGGCCAAATTTGATCGATCGTGACCAAGTGCTCAAGATGTTTCTGGGCGGGGTCTTGTAATGATCGTGTAGTATGAATGTAATGCTACATGAATCATCAACTAACAGGGCCTAAATATAACATACAAGCAAGATTTGAAGGTACAAAGTGGTTGCCAGACCCTTCCTGGGTTTTCTAGGTTACCCAGAAACCCAGGCAGAGCTTGATAGCTACATTGTGCCTTAATTAAATCGAGTTCTGTGTGGTTATATGGTGGTCCAATGGTTCCAGTGTGTAGCCAACATACAAGTGAACAGATCTAACATATAAAATTGATCTAAACGCATCACAAAATCTAGATCAATGCCAGACAGAGACAATGTTCTTGTTTTTTTGGAAATTCCAAAAAACGATTCTCGTGATCATCCCAGCTACTTTGACCATCCACTTCATCCATCTTGTTTATTGTTTAATAGATCTAAAGGCATGAATTTGTAGTTCATATATCATAAGATAACCTAGATACAACAACAAGATCAAATTCATAAATATACGAGAGATTTGGATTCATAAACAAGCTGTCAGACGGTTCTGGGCATGAACTGGGTTACCCAAAAAATCGAAAGTCATGGTCGGTCAACGACTTTTGACCAGGAATAACTTTCAAACTAGACATCAATTGACTCTGATTATTTTTGTAGATTAACGACTACATTACCAGCTACACATAACAACTTAAAAACAACAAAAAGCATAATCGACCAAAGATCTGTGGCCACTGACATTTGTTGTCAGACCACAGTTTAACTTTTTTCCAGATTTTGCAAAAACTCAAATCCAAGCCTTTAGATGTTATGGATCTAACATCTAGCAACCCAGATCATAATTAGACACCTTATATAACATGTTTAACAAAAAAAATCTAACATCTAACAACAGAATTATGGACAGAAATCATGGCTAGGGTTTATACCTTCTTTGATCAATTGATGATTCTAGGCCACTGATTTGGTTATGGTGTTCGTGGGGCTTGGTTTGTGATAGATCTTAGCAAGAAATTTCAGAGGTGAGAGCTTGAGAGGGACTTGGAGGTGTAATGTTATCAAATGAGCAAGAAAATGACTTTTTTTCTCTCTCTTGGATCTATTTATATAATGTTGTAATGCATGGTTGAGATCTGTTGGCTGATATGTGTTGCATTTCAATCATATAGAGAATTCAAGGGTTGGACAACAACTCCAACACTTGGCAAAATCCAATAATGCAAGAGGGGTATTTTGGTCTTTTCACATAGAAATTTAATGGCATTCTTGTCATTTGGCAAACCCTTAGGGTTTAACCCTTAGGGTTTTGCCCTAAGGTTTAGCACAAATCATTTATAGGATTTCCAATGAGGGTTTGCACACAAAAAAAATTAAATAAATTTTAGTTTCTAAAATGGAAATTAGGGTTTCCTAATTATGATTAATTTTCTAATTACACTATACATGAACATTAGTGTTTTTGTGTCCACTAATTAGCATTTAGCTTACAATTAACAAATTAGGGTTACCAATTTTAAAATTAGGGTTTCTAGTTAATTACTGTTTCCAAAATTTATTAGGATTTTCCTAATTAACAATTGTAATTCTAATACTTGTTAATTAATCACATTAACACAATTACCAGTCAATCTTGAACTCTAATTTGAGTTTCAAATTAGGGTTTAGCATTTAAAATTAGGGTTTTTAATAACTTAGGGTTTTCTAAAAATTATTTAGGGTTTCTAATTTTTAATTATGGTTTACCTATTTAATCATTTATTACACAACATAATTCATATAACACAGTTATATAACAGTCTTAAGCTCATAATTGAGTTTCAATTTAGGGTTTCCCACCGTAAAATTAGGGTTTTCAAATATTGTACAATAATTGACCAATCATTATCATTCCACACATATACAGTACTTAATCATAGAACTAAAAAATCAGAATATAATTAATATTATATTATTATTCGTATTCCTTGATCAAAATCCAAAATTAAGGTTTTGATTCCATATCTGATTTATTCTTCCATAATTAACCTTAATAATTAAGGTAAAATAATTAACTTAATAATCTGTAAAAATTCATATAATAACATAATTATTATAATTATTCATATTTAACATTATTAATTAAGTTAAAATAATTAACTTAATTAAACTAGCATAAATTCATATATTAAAATAGATTAATTATTATATTAATTCTAATAATCATTTTATATATTATTTAAATAATATATAATTATATTTTTATGGAAAATAAATAATTAAGACATTTCTACTATAAAATTAAATATTAAAAAAATAAACTTTATAAGAATCAATAATTCTAAAATAAAATTATTTGTAAATATTTATGTAATAAATATATTTTTATTTATCACATAAATACATATAAACATTATCTTGTACAAATCTTTATCTTTAAAATAAAAAAAAAAAATTTATACGCAAAATTTCTGATTTATTTATATAGAAAATATCGGGTTGTTACATTCACCCTCCCTTATAAAGATTTCGTCCTCGGAATCACCGTTTTAAAAACCTATACATACTAGGGTACATGGCATACACAATCATTGCGAGTAGATCTTGATCATAATTTGATCGAACTGATCTTTAACTATTCACATAAAGCTTATCTATCTGCTTATACGAAAATTTGATTTCTAAAAGAACTCAAATTCCTCCTTCAAAATAATTTATAAAATAATTTTACTATATATAAGAAAATAATATATAAGAAAATAATATTGATTAGAATAATACCTGAAGTTGCATCCCAAGCTACCACGATATCTTGAACGGTCATGTTGAAGACGCTTGCGGTTGATTTCGTTGGTTTGTTTGTTGATGTTGGTCCCGTTGTCGCCAATGTCCTGCTGCCTTTAACTATATTCGCATTCCTTGCCTCCCATCTCCTTCTTGGATAATCTTCGACCTTATACTCCATTGATTTACACTTAAATTACACAGACTTTCCCTTTATCTCCTTTCCTTTTATCGTATAGGTGACAAAACCATCTTTTGCCCCTTCGTTACCTTAGCTATCACAAACTCGTCAACATGGTCAGTTGATCTTCCGAATCCTGGCAGTACGATGGCCTTGAAGTCTTTGTCATTCGTCGATCGATTATCTGGCTGATCTTCTGGCGACTGGTATTCCGTTATGCATAGCTTGATCGTCCATATTCGCAAAATTCTGTATCGGGTCTGGTTATCTTCTAGCTTTGTTGACCGATTTTTCTGTCCGTGTATTTCATTTTCGTCACCTTGGCGGCATTAGCATAAATTATTCTTTATTAACTTAGATTCTAAGCCTTATCGTATACGCTTAACATATAACGCGAAATTTTCTATTCAAATAGTCATGTACTCAAAATATTAGATTTTGAAAATTTGGCTTTCTGCATTAACCAGTACTCATATAATTAACAACTATCTTTATACCAACTTATTTCATTAATCCATCATAGACTCATATTCATAACACTTGACATACCATATCACATACTGCTTTAATCATCCGCTATCCCTTTGTGACTCAAAAGTCGGGAATCGCTACCACAACTTATACAAAATTTGAAAAATATTACCTTATACAAATATACCTATCATATACTTAACATAGAATCATACCTATTTAAGTAATACTAGTACTACTTATTTCTTACGCCTCCACTAAGGATCAATTGCTTAGTAATTTGTCTATTCCCATTATCCTCAATAATTCATTCACACCTACTATACCTTGTTTTCCCAACTTACCACATATTATGAGTTTTAGAACTCACCACAAGCATATGAGTTTAAGAACTCGACATTGACCATATATTCTTTAACTATATCCTACCTATCTGCTATACTATCGTTTCAGGTTCTGGTACTATACTTTTCAAAACAACTACCTCATTGAGGTAGTTTTCAATGTGAGCCTCTATTTCAGCTATTGGCTTTGATATTGACTCGGTTATGGAAGTTGACTTTTTCTTTACGACCTGAGGGTATCCTAATCCTTTTCTATCTGACATCTACACACAAAATATCTTGATTATCACTTAATATATACACACAACAATTAATAATTTTATATAAGTTATCTTTTATTTTTGTTTGATGATGAATTTATTCAATTCATCTCCTTATAAAGTCTATATGAGTTATTTGTATTTTCAACGTTTCCATTTGTTCTAAGGTTATAGCCTAAGGTCTAACCCACCTAAGGTTTTAAACCCTAAGCTCTGATACCATGCTGTGACGCCCCCAAATTCAGGTACTTGAAACTAGAACTCGGTGTTTCACGATACCATTTCTATGAGCGGAATAATACTAATAATAATAACAATAATATAAAAATAAAACATAATTTATATATATCAGAGTCTAATCCCAAGTACGTAACCTTTAATATAATTCCTTACATGATAGATAATACATATCATTGTCTTAATACAGTTTAAGTATTACAAAAGATACGATTACACATATTCGTTTTGCTTTCCTTTTCCCCTTGTTCTTGGCTGAACCTTCTAGCTGTTCACATTTAGTTGAAAATATTGAAATTAAGCAAGGATGAGCAATTGAGTGCCCATCAAGTAAAAACAATTAGAAATATAAGTAGCTGAAAGAAATAAATGTTTTCTTTGTACATCACTTTTACAACGAATTTATAGTTGTGAAGTAAACTGAACCGATAATAATAACATAACAATTCTATCTCCAAATTTTGAAACTACATATTGACTATATATAAGGTTTAGTTGACATACTATGAACATTGTTTTAAATTTTTGATAGGGTTTAGCAGAACTTCATCTGCAAACCGTCATAACTTACGGGAGCGAGGGTGATCATCCCAATGAGCCCTTTATTGATCAATACTACATTACAAGAACGATAGGATCATTCACTCTGTCCGTCATGGGCGCATAAAAGTTTTCCCGTGATCGGGATGTTCATACTTAGTCTAGAATCCAAACCAAAACAATTTGATTGGATACAAAAATATTTTTATCATATTCAACGACATTTTGAAATTTGTGTCTAGCTGATCAAATAGCTTAGACGGCTTATATATATATATATATATATATATATATATATATATATATATATATATATATATATATATATATCAACATGTGATTAAATACAATGATTATCCAAGTGGGGACACTTGTATAACCATATATAGAAATTAACGAACAGAATATATATATCTGAATTATCATATACTAACATGTTGATAAAAAATGATCGGATATAGAATATATCATAATAGGGTTAATAATATAACATAATAATAATAATATAATTCTGAAACTTCTTACTCATGTCCATTGGATAAAGGAAATGTAAAGGTATGATACTTGCCTGATGCGCTGCTTACAGTTCGTAATTTAGTTCTATCTTTATATAACACTTATTAGTAATAAGATCATTTGATCGATTAGAATAACATACTATAACACATAGAACTGCTTATTGCATTCAGCACATAACCTAATCACATTGTCACATATATTCTACAACCATTGAATCACAAATAAATACATATATAATCAAATTATCTAAGTCCAGATCAATTTCTGAAACATGTCAGTGTACCGACAGCTTTATCGGGTAATTATCGAGTCTAAGACTCTATCATGTAGTTCAATATCTGTAAGAATCGATCATATTATTTTTAAATGACTTATAATAATTTTTAAACATTTATTATAATAAATTATGAATTTTCAAACACGGGAATCATAATTAAATGATTTAAATATTAAATAATTATATTATCATTAATATTTAATTAATATTAATCTATTAATGAAACCATTGCCAAAATGTTAAAGTTATTTATAAAAACTCAAAATACTTTTAAAGTATTAATATTACCATTAAATGATTTTTAAAGGAATTAAAAATTATTTTTAAATAATTATCATTAATATTAAAGTATTAATGTATTACTTATCAAAATATTAAAAGTCCTTAATCATAACTTAAAATATTTTTAATTCATTTATATCATTATTAAAAGATTTTTAAATAAATAAAACCATTTTAAAACTATTTATTTAATATAATTATTAAATAAATCTAATATTATTTAATATTAAATTATTAATGAAATTTTCCTTTAAATATCAAAATTTATAATTTATATCTTAAAATATCTTTAAACACTTTATTTTCATTTTAAATGATTTTTATAATATTAAAATCAATTTGAAACTAATTTATTTAATATAATTATTAAATAATTCTAATATCATTAATAGTAAATAATTAATGAAATTTACCTTTAAATATTGAAAGTTATATTTTATAACTTAAAATATTTTTAAACTATTTATTTTCATTTAAAATAATTTTTCCAATATTAAAATAATTTTTAAACTAATTTATTTAATATAATTATTAAATAAATCTAATATCATTAATATTAAAATATTAATATTTTTCATGAAAAAATATCAAAAGTTATATTTTATAACTTAAAATATTTTTATAATCCTTTAAATTATTTTTATATGATTTTTAAATCATTAATTCTATTTTTCATAATTTATTTAATACATTTATTAAATAAATTTTATTACCATTAATATTAATTAATTAATGAAATTCATCACAAAATATTAAAAGTTACATTTATAACTCAAAAATATTTTTAAACACTTTATTCTTATTTAAAATAATTTTTATAACATAAAAATCATTTTTCTCCAATTTAATTAATACACTAATTAAATAAATTAAATATCATTAATATTCAAATACTTATAAATATTAATGAAAAATATCTCAAATAATTAAAATAAATTTTAAAATCATTTTTGAAATTTTTAGAATTTATTTTCTATTTTTAATCATTTTTTAGAAATTCAGAAAATTAAAATAATTAAATCCGTCGTTATAGCCTTTAGACACGCTTTCTGTCACTTTTGGTGTTCTTGAGGCTCAAGAACACTGACAGTCAGTTGCTAAGGGGCCAAATTTGACCGATCGTGACCAAGTGCTCAAGATGTTTCTGGGCGGGGTCTTGTAATGATCGTGTAGTATGAATGTAATGCTACATGAATCATCAACTAACAGGGCCTAAATATAACATACAAGCAAGATCTGATGGTACAAAGTGGCTGTTAGACCCTTCCTGGTTTTTCGGGTTACCCAGAAACCCAGGCAGAGCTTGATAGCTACTTTGTGCCTTAATTAAATCGACTTCTGTGTAATTATATGGTGGTCCAATGGTTCCAGTGCGTAACCAACATACAAGTGAACAGATCTAACATATAAAATTGATCTAAACGTATCACAAAATCTAGATCCATGCCGGTCAAAGTCTGTCAGAGACAGTGTTCTTGATTTTCTGGAAATTCCAGAAAACGATTCTCGTGATCATCCCAGCTACTTTGACCATCCACTTCATCCATCTTTTTTATTGTTTAATAGATCTAAAGGCATGAATGTGTAGTCCATATATCATACTATAACCTAGATACAACAACAAGATCAAATCCATAAACATACGAGAGATCTGGATGCATAAACAAGTTGTCAGACGGTTCTGGGCATGAACTGGGTTACCCAGAAAATCGAAAGTCATGGTCGGTCAATGACGTTTGACCACGAATAACTTTCAAACTAGATATCAATTGACTCTGATTCATTTTGTAGATTAACAACTACATTACCAGATTCACATAACAACTTAAAAACAACAAAAAACATAATCGACCAAAGATCTGTGGCCACTGACATTTGTTGTCAGACCAGAGTTTAACTTTTTTCCAGATTTTGCAAAAACTCAAATCCAAGCCTCTAGATGTTATGGATCTAACATCTAGCAATCCAGATCATCATTAGACACCTTATATAACATGTTTAATAAAAAAAATCTAACATCTAACAACAAAATTATGAACAGAAATCATGGCTACGGTTTATAACTTCTTTGATCAATTGATGATTCTAGGCCACTGATTTGGTTATGGTGTTCGTGGGGTTTGGTTTGTGGCTGATCTTAGCAAGGAATTTCGGAGGTGAGAGCTTGAGAGGGACTTGAAGTTGTAATGTGATCAAATGAGCAATAAAATGAATTTTTCTCTTTCTTGGATCTATTTATATAATGTTGTAATGCATGGTTGAGATCTGTTGGTTGATATGTGTTACATTTCAGTCACATAGAGAAGTCAAGGATTGGCCAACAACTCCAACACTTGGCAAAATCCAATAATGCAAGAGTGGTATTTTGGTCTTTTCGCATGCAAAATTAATGGCATTCTTGTCATTTGGCAAACCCTTAGGGTTTGACCCTTAGGGTTTAACTCTTAGGGTTTAGCTCTAAGGTTTAGCATAAATTATTTGTAGGATTTCCAATTAGGGTTTGCACACAAAAAAATTAAATAAATTTTAGTTTCTAAAATGGAAATTAGGGTTCATAATTATGATTAATTTTCTAATTACACTATATGTGAACATTAGTGTTTTTGTGTCCACTAATTAGCATTTAGCTTACAATTAACAAATTAGGGTTACCAATTTTAGAATTAGGGTTTCTAGTTAATTACGGTTTCCAAAATTTATTAGGGTTTTCCTAATTAACAATTGTAATTCTAATACTTGTTAATTAATCACATTAACACAATTACCAATAAATCTTGAACTCTAATTTGAGTTTCAAATTAGGGTTTAGCATTTAAAATTAGGGTTTTTAATAACTTAGGGTTTTCTAAAAATCATTTGGGGTTTCTAATTTTTAATTATGGTTTACTAATTAATCATTTAATACACAACATAATTCATATAACACAGTTATATAACAGTCTTAAACTCATAATTGAGTTTCAATTTAGGGTTTCCCACCGTAAAATTAGAGTTTTCAAATATTGTACCATAATTAACCAATCATTATCAGTCCACACATATACAGTACTTAATCACAGCACTAAAAAATCAAAATATAATTAATATTATATTATTATTCTTATTCCTTAATCAAAATCTAAAATTAGGGTTTGGATTCCATATCTGATTTATTCTTCCATAATTAACCTTAATAATTAAAGTAAAATAATTAACTTAATAATATGTAAAAATTCATATAATAACATAATTGTTATAATTATTCATATTTAACAGTATTATTTAAGTTAAAATAATTAACTTAATAAAACTAGCTTAACTTCATATATTAAAATAGATTAATTATTATATTAATTCTAATAATCATTTCATATATTATTTAAATAATATATAAATATATTTTCATGGAAAATAAATAATTAAGACATTTATACTATAAAATTAAATATTAAAAAAAATAAACTTTATAATAATCAATAATTCTAAAATAAAATTTTATGTAAATATTCATGTAATAAATATTTTTTTATTTATCACATAAATACATATACACATTATCTTGTACAAATCTTCATCTTTAAAATAAAAAAAATTTATACGCAAAATTTCAGATTTATTTATATAGAAAATATCGGGTTGTTACATTCACCCTCCCTTATAAAGATTCTGTCCGCGGAATCACCGTTTTAAAAACCTATACATACCAGGGTACATAGCATACACAATCATTGGAAGTAGATCTTGATTATAATTTGATCGAACTGATCTTTAACTATTCACATAAAGCTTATCAATCTGCTTATACGAAAATTTAATTTCTAAAAGAACTCAAATTCCTCCTTCAAAATAATTTATAAAATAAATTTACTATATATAAGAAAATAATATTGATTAGAATAATAACTGGAGTTGCATATTCGCAAAATTATGTATCGGGTCTGGTTATCTTCCAGCTTTGTTGACCGGTTTTTCTGTCCGTGTATTTCACTTTCATCTCCTTGGCGACATTATCATAAATTATTTTTTATTAACTTATATTCTAAGCCTTATCGTATACGCTTAACATATAACGCGAAATTTTCTATTCAAATAGTCATGTACTCAAAATATTAGATTTTGAAAATTTGGTTTTCTGTGTTAACCAGTACTCATATATTTAACTACTATCTTTTTACCAACTTATTACATTAATCCATCATAGAATCATATTCATAACACTTTACATACCATATCACATACTGTTTTAATCATCCGTTATCCCTTTGTGACTCAAAAGTCGAGAATCGCTACCACAACTTATACAAAATTTGAAAAATATTACCTTATACAAACATACCTATCATATACTTAACATAGAATCATACATATTTAAGTAATACTAGTACTACTTATTTCTTAAGCCTCCACTAAGGATCAATTGCTTAGTAATCTGTCTATTCCCATTATCCTCGGTAATCCATTCACACCTACTATACCTAATTCGCCCAACTTACCACACATTATGAGTTTAAGAACTCACCACAAGCATACGAGTTTAAGAACTCGACATTGACCACATATTCTTTAACTATATCCTACATATCTGCTATACTATCGTTTCAGGGTCTGATACTATACTTTTCAAAACAACTACCTCATTGAGGTAGCTTTCAATGTGAGCCTCTATTTCAGCTATTGGCTTTGATATTGGCTCGGTCATGGAAGTTGCCTTCTTCTTTACGACCCGAGGGTATCATAATCCTTTTCTATCTGACATCTACACACAAACCATCTTGATTATCACTTAATATATACACACAACAATTAATAATTTTAGATAAGTTATCTTTTATTTTTGTTTGACTATGAATTTATTCAATTTATCTCCTTATAAACTCTATATGAGTTATTTGTATTTTCAACGTTTCCCTTTGTTCTAAGGTTATAGCCTAAGGTCTAACCCACCTAAGGTTTCAAACCCTAAGCTCTGACACCATACTGTGACTCCCCCAAATTCAGGTACTTGAAACCCGAACTCGGTGTTGCACGATACCATTTCTATGAGCGGAATAATACTAATAATAATAACAATAATATAAAAATCAAATTTAAATTACATATATCAGAGTATAATCCCAAGTACGTAACCTTTAATATAATTCCTTACATGATAGATAATACATATCATTGTCTTAATACAGTTTAACTATTACAAAAGTTATGATTACACATATTCGTTTTGCTTTCCTTTTTCCCTTGTTCTTGGCTGAACCTTCTAGCTGTTCACACTTAGTTGAAAATATTTAAATTAAGCAAGGATGAGCATTTGAGTGCCCATCAAGTAAAAATAATTAGAAATATAAGTAGTTGAAAGAAATAAATGTTTTCTTTGTACATCACTTCTACAACGAATTTATAGTTATGAAGTAAACTGAACCGATAATAATAACATAACAATTCTATATCCAAATTTTTAAACTACATATTGACTATATATGAGGTTTAGTTGACATACTATGAATATTGTTTTAAATTTTCGATAGGGTTTAGCAGAACTTCATCTGCAAACTGTCATAACTTATGGGAGTGAGGGTGATCATCCCAATGAGCCCTTTATTGATCAATACTACATTATAAGAATGATAGGATCATTCACTCTGTCCGCCATGGGCGCATAAAAGTTTTCCTGTGATCGGGATGTTCATACTTAGTCTAGAATCCAAACCAAAACAATTTGATTGGATATAAAAATATTTTTATCATATTCAACGACATTTTGAAATTTGTGTCTAGCTGATCAAATAGCTTGGACAGCTTATATATATATATATATATATATATATATATATATATATATATATATATATATATATATATATATATATATATATATATATCAACATGTGATTAAATACAATGATTATCCAAGTGGGGACACTTGTATAACCATATATAGAAATTAACGAACAAAATATATATATCTGAATTATCATATACTAACATGTTGATAAACAATGATCGGATATAGAATATATCACAATAGGGTTAATAATATAGCATAATAATAATATAATTTTGAAACTTCTTACTCATGTCCATTGCATAAAGGAAATGCAAAGGTACGATACTTGCCTGATGCGCTGCTTACAGTTCGTAACTTAGTTCTATCTTTATATAACACCTATCAGTAATAAGATTATTTGATCGATTAGAATAACATACTATAACACATAGCACTACTTATTGCATTCAGCACATAACCTAATCACATTGTCACATATGTTCTACAACCATTAAATCACAAATAAATATATATATAATCAAATTATCTAAGTCCAGATCAATTTCTGAAACATATCGGTGTACCGACGGCTTTATCGGGTAATTATCGAGTCTAAGACTCTATCCTGTAGTTCAATATCTGTAAGTATCGGTCATATTATTTTTAAACATTTATTATAATAAATTATGAATTTTCAAACACCGGAATCCTAATTAAATGATTTAAATATTAAATAATTATATTATCATTAATATTAATCTATTAATGAAACCATTGCCAAAATGTTAAAGTTATTTATAATAACTCAAAATACTTTTAAAGTATTAATATTACCCTTAAATGATTTTTAAAGGAATTAAAAATCATTTTTAAATAAGTATCATTAATATTAAAGTATTAATGTATTACTTATCAAAATATTAAAAGTCCTTAATCATAACTTAAAATATTTTTAATTCATTTATATCCTTATTAAATGATTTTTAAATAAATAAAACCATTTTAAAACTATTTAATTAATATAATTATTAAATAAATCTAATATCATTTAATATTAAATTATTAATGAAATTTTCATTTAAATATCAAAATTTCTAATTTATAACTTAAAATATCTTTAAAAACTTTATTTTCGTTTTAAATGATTTTTATAATATTAAAATCAATTTTAAACTAATTTATTTAATATAATTATTAAATAATTCTAATATCATTAATAGTAAATAATTAATGAAATTTACCTTTAAATATTGAAAGTTATATTTTATAATTTAAAATATTTTTAAACTATTTATTTTCATTTAAAATGATTTTTCCAATATTAAATTCATTTTTAAACTAATTTATCTAATATAATTTTTAAATAAATTTAATAGAATTAATATTAAATTATTAATATTTTTCATGACAAAATATAAAAAGTTATATTTTATAACTTAAAATATTTTTATAATCCTTTAAATTATTTTTATATGATTTTTAAATCATTAATTATATTTTTCATAATTTATTTAATACGTTTATTAAATAAATTTTATTACCATTAATATTAATTAATTAATGAAATTCATCACAAAATATTAAAAGTTACATTTATAACTCAAAAATATTTTTAAACACTTTATTCTTATTTAAAATAATTTTATAACATAAAAATCATTTTTCTCCAATTTAATTAATACACTAATTAAATAAATTAAATATCATTAATATTCAAATACTTATAAATATTAATGAAAAATATCTCAAATAATTAAAATAATTTTTAAAATCATTTTTGAAATTTTTAGAATTTATTTTCTATTTTTAATCATTTTTTAGAAATTCAGAAAATTAAAATAATTAAATCCGTCGCTATAGCCTTTAGAGACGCTTTCTATCACTTTTGGTGTTCTTGAGGCTCGAGAACACTGACAGTCAGTTGATAAGGGGCCAAATTTGACCGATCGTAACCAAGTGCTCAAGATGTTTCTGGGCGGGGTCTTGTAATGATCGTGTAGTATGAATGTAATGCTACATGAATCATCAACTAACAGGGCCTAAATATAACATACAAGCAAGATCTGATGGTACAAAGTGGCTGTTAGACCCTTCCTGGGTTTTCCGGGTTACCCAGAAACCCAGGCAGAGCTTGATAGCTACTTTGTGGCTTAATTAAATCGACTTCTGTGTAATTATATGGTGGTCCAATGGTTCCAGTGCGTAGCCAACATACAAGTGAACAGATCTAACATATAAAATTGATCTAAACGTATCACAAAATCTAGATCCATGCCGGACAGAGACAATGTTCTTGATGAACTGGGTTACCCAGAAAATCGAAAGTCATGTTCGGTCAACGACGTTTGACCAAGAATAACTTTCAAACTAGATATCAATTGACTCTGATTCATTTTGTAGATTAACGGCTACATTACCAGCTTCACATAACAACTTAAAAACAACAAAAAGCATAATCGACCAAAGATCTGTGGCCACTGACATTTGTTGTCAGACCACAGTTTAACTTTTTTCCAGATTTTGCAAAAACTCAAATCCAAGTGTCTAGATGTTATGGATCTAACATCTAGCAATCCAGATCATCATTAGACACCTTATATAACATGTTTAACAAAAAAAATCTAACATCTAACAACAGAATTAGGGACAGAAATCATGGCTAGGGTTTATACCTTCTTTGATCAATTGATGATTCTAGGCCACTGATTTGGTTATGGTGTTCGTGGGGCTTGGTTTGTGACTGATCTTAGCAAGGAATTTCGGAGGTGAGAGCTTGAGAGGGACTTGAAGGTGTAATGTGATCAAATGAGCAATAAAATGAATTTTTCTCTCTCTTGGATCTATTTATATAATGTTGTAATGCATGGTTGAGATCTGTTGGCTGATATTTGTTGCATTTCAGTCACATAGAGAAGTCAAGGGTTGGCCAACAACTCCAACACTTGGCAAAATCCAATAATACAAGAGGGGTATTTTGGTCTTTTTGCATAGAAACTTAATGGCATTCTTGTCATTTGGCAAAACCCTTAGGATTTGACCCTTAGGGTTTAGCCCTAAGGTTCAACACAAATCATTTATAGGATTTCCAAAGAGGGTTTGCACAAAAAAAATTAAATAAATTTTAGTTTCTAAAATAGAAATTAGGGTTTCCTAATTATGATTAATTTTCTAATTACACTATACATGAACATTAGTGTTTTTGTGTCCACTAATTAGCATTTAGCTTACAATTAACAAATTAGGGTTACCAATTTTAGAATTAGGGTTTCTAGTTAATTACGGTTTCCAAAATTTATTAGGGTTTTCCTAATTAACAATTGTTATTCTAATACTTGTTAATTAATCACATTAACACACTTACCAATCAATCTTGAACTCTAATTTGAGTTTCAAATTATGGTTTAGCATTTAAAATTAGGGTTTTTAATAACTTAGGGTTTTCTAAAAATCATTTGGGGTTTCTAATTTTTAATTATGGTTTACCTAATTAATCATTTAATACACAACATAATTCATATAACACAGTTATATAACAGTCTTAAACTCATAATTGAGTTTCAATTTAGGGTTTCCCACCGTAAAATTAGGGTTTTCAAATATTGTACCATAATTAACCAATCTTTATCAGTCCACACATATACAGTACTTAATCATAGCACTGAAAAATCAAAATATAATTAATATTATATTATTATTATTTTTATTCCTTGATCAAAATCCAAAATTAGGGTTTGGATTTCATATCTGATTTATTCTTCCATAATTAACCTTAATAATTAAGGTAAAATAATTAACTTAATAATCTGTAAAAATTCATATAATAACATAATTGTTATAATTATTCATATTTAACATTATTAATTAAGTTAAAATAATTAACTTAATTAAACTAGCATAACTTCATATATTAAAATAGATTAATTATTATATTAATTCTAATAATCATTTCATATGTTATTTAAATAATATATAAATATATTTTCATAGAAAATAAATAATTAAGACATTTCTACTATTAAATTAAATATTAAAAAAATAAACTTTATAATAATCAATAATTCTAAAATAAAATTATTTGTAAATATTCATGTAATAAATATATTTTTATTTATTACATAAATACATATACACATTATCTTGTACAAATCCTCATCTTTAAAATAAAAAAAAAATTATACGCAAAATTTCTGATTTATTTATATAGAAAATATCGGGTTGTTACATTCACCCTCCCATATAAAGATTCCGTCCCCGGAATCACCGTTTTAAAAACCTATACATACCAGGGTAGATAGCATACACAATCATTGGAAGTAGATCTTGATTATAATTTGATCGAACTGATCTTTAACTATTCACATAAAGCTTATCTATCTGCTTATACGAAAATTTGATTTCTGATAGAACTCAAATCCATCCTTCAATATAATTTATAAAATAATTTTACTATATATAAGAAAATAATATTGATTAGAATAATAACTGGAGTTGCATCCCCGGCTACCACGATATCTTGAACGGTCTTGTTGAAGACGCTTGCGGTTGATTTCGTTGGTTTGTTTGTTGATGTTGGTCCCGTTGTCGCCAATGTCCTGCTACTTTTTCCCGTATTCGTATTCCTTGCCTCCCATCTCCTTCTTGGACAGTCTTCCACCTTATACTCCATTGATTCACACTTAAATTACGTAGACTTTCCCTTTATCTCCTTTCCTTTTATCGTATAGGTGACAAAACCATCTTTTGCCACTTCGTTACCTTAGCTATCATAAACGCGTCAACATGGTCAGTTGATCTTCCGAATCTTGGTAGTACGATGGCCTTGAAGTCTTTGACGTTCGTCGATCGATTATCTGGCTGATCTTCTGGCTATTGGTATTCCATTCTGCATAGTTTGATCGTCCATATTCGCAAAATTCTGTATCAGGTCTGGTTATCTTCCAGCTTTGTTCACCGGTTTTTCTGTCCGTGTATTTCGTTTTCATCTCCTTGGCGGCATTATCATAAATTATTCTTTATTAACTTACATTCTAAGCCTTATCTTATACACTTAACATATAACGCGAAATTTTCTATTCAAATAGTGATGTACTAAAAATATTAGGTTTTGAAAATTTGGTTTTCTGCATTAACCAGTACTCATATAATTAACTACTATCTTTATACCAATTTATTTCATTAATCCATCATAGACTCATATTCATAACACTTGACATACCATATCACATACTGCTTTAATCATTCGCTATCCCTTTGTGACTCAAAAGTCAGGAATCGCTACCACAACTTATACAAAATTTGAAAAATATTACCTTATACAAACATACCTATCATATACTTAACATAGAATCATACATATTCAAGTAATACTAGTACTACTTATTTCTTACGCCTCCACTAAGGATCAATTGCTTAGTAATCTGTCTATTCCTATTATCCTCAGTAATCCATTCACACCTACTATACCTAGTTCGCCCAACTTACCACACATTATGAGTTTAAGAACTCACCACAAGCATACGAGTTTAAGAACTCGACATTGACCACATATTTTTTAACTATATCCTATATATCTGCTATACTATCGTTTCAGGGTCTGGTACTATACTTTTCAAAACAACTACCTCGTCGAGGTAGCTTTCAATGTGAGCCTCTATTTCAGCAATTGGATTTGATATTGGCTCGGTCACGGAAGTTGACTTCTTCTTTACAACCTCAGGGTATCCTAATCCTTTTCTATCTGACATCTACACACAAACTATCTTGATTATCACTTAATATATACACACAACAATTAATAATTTTATATAAGTTATCTTTTATTTTTGTTTGACGATGAATTTATTCAATTTATCCCTTTATAAACTCTATATGAGTTATTTGTATTTTCAACGTTTCCCTTTGTTCTAATGTTATAGCCTAAGGTCTAACCCACCTAAGGTTTCAAACCCTAAGCTCTGATACCATGCTGTGACGCCCCCAAATTCAGGTACTTGAAACCCGTACTCGGTGTTTCACGATACCATTTCTATGAGCGGAATAATACTAATAATAATAACAATAATATAAAAATCAAATTTAATTTACATATATCAGAGTCTAATCCCAAGTACGTAACCTTTAATATAATTCCTTACATGATAGATAATACATATCATTGTCTTAATACAATTTAACTATTACAAAAGATACGATTACACATATTCATTTTGCATTCCTTTTCCCCTTGTTCTTAGCTGAACCTTCTAGCTATTCACATTTAGTTGAAAATATTTAAATTAAGCAAGGGTGAGCATTTGAGTGCCCATCAAGTAAAAACAATTAGAAATATAAGTAGCTGAAAGAAATAAATATTTTATTTGTACATCACTTCTACAACGAATTTATAGTTATGAAGTAAACTGAACTGATAATAATAACATAACAATTCTATCTCCAAATTTTTAAACTACTTATTGACTATATATGAGGTTTAGTTGACATACTATGAACATTGTTTTAAATTTTCGATAGGGTTTAGCAGAACTTCATCTGCAAACCGTCATAACTTACGGGCGCGAGGGTGATCATCCCAATGAGCCCCGTATTGATTAATACTACAGTACAAGAACGATAGGATAATTCACTCTGTCCGCCTTGGGCGCATAAAAGTTTTCCTGTGATCGGGATGTTCATACTTAGTCTAGAATCCAAACCAAAACAATTTGATTGGATACAAAAATATTTTTATCATATTCAACGACATTTCGAAATTTGTGTCTAGCTGATCAAATAGCTTAGACGGCTTTTATATATATATATATATATATATATATATATATATATACGGAAAGCTTCAAGAGCATAATTCTTAAATAGCATAATGCCTTAAATAGCATAATTTTATCAAAACGATATAGTTTTGTAAACACGCGGTGGCATTTTTGTAAATACGCGGTGGCATGGTATTTACAAAAATGCCACCGCGTGTTTACAAAACTTCGTCGTTTTGATAAAATTATGCTATTTAAGGCATTATTCTATTTAAGAATTATGCTCTTGAAGCTTCCCATATATATATATATATATATATATACGGAGCCGTTCTAAAGCGGACCAAAGAACGGACCAAGGCAAAAAAACACGCGGGTCAGGGTCATCCCGCGTGTTTTTCCGACCCATACCCTGACCCGCGTATTTTTTTGCCTTGGTCTGTATTTGGTTCGCTTTATATATATATATATATATATATATATATATATATGTATATATATATATATATATATATCAACATGTGATTAAATACAATGATTATCCAAGTGGGGACACTTGTATAACCATATATAGAAATTAACGAACAGAATATATATATCTGAATTATTATATACTAACATGTTGATAAACAATGATCGAATATAGAATATATCACAATAGGGTTAATAATATAGCATAATAATAATAATAATATAATTCTGAAACTTCTTACTCATGTCCATTGCATAAAGGAAATGCAAAGGTAAGATACTTGCCTGATGTGCTGCTTACAGTTCGTAACTTAGTTCTATCTTTATATAACACCTATCAGTAATAACATCATTTAATCGATTAGAATAACATACTATAACACATAGCACTGCTTATTGCATTTAACACATAACCTAATCACATTGTCACATATGTTCTACAACCATTTAATCACAAATAAATACATATATAATCAAATTATCTAAGTCCAGATCAATTTCTGAAACATATCGGTGTACCGACGACTTTATTGGATAATTATCGAGTCTAAGACTCTATCCTGTAGTTCAATATCTGTAAGTATCGGTCATATTATTTTTAAATGACTTATAATAATTTTTAAACATTTATTATAATAAATTATGAATTTTCAAACACCGGAATCCTAATTAAATGATTTAAATATTAAATAATTCTATTATCATTAATATTTAATTAATATTAATCTATTAATGAAACCATTGCCAAAATGTTAAAGTTATTTATAATAACTCAAAATACTTTTAAAGTATTAATATTACCCTTAAATGATTTTTAAAGGAATTAAAAATCATTTTTAAATAATTATCATTAATATTAAAGTATTAATGTATTACTTATCTATGAGACCCCGAATTTTATGAAATAAAAGTATTCAATTTTTCTATTTTGGTAAATAGTTAAAATTAATAAAAGGTTAAAGTTAAGGGTGATATGTGAAAAAAAAAAATTCAAAGTAGACAAGTTGTCATAAAATACCCAGTTACTATTCACTCGAGTATTATTCACTCGAGTATTTGGGACAATGTTTGTGTCGGAGTACTATTCACGAGTTACTATTCACAGGTTACTATTCACCCAAATTACTATCCACTCTAGTATTGTTTACTCGAGTATTTGGGACACTTTTTGTGTCGGGGTTACTATTCATGGGTTACTATTCACCAAAATTACTATTCACTCTAGTATTGTTCACTCGAGTATTTGGAACACTTTTTGTGTCGGAGTACTATTCATGAGTTACTATTCACCCGAAAAATATATATTTCTTTTCGGTCCAAATCATTTTTGAGTACAATATTATTCCATGAAGAGATGTGCTAATTTTTCGGACTGTTGGTTGAAATTATAATAGAAAAGCTTTTTATATAAAACAGAATACTTTTATAAAGTTATTCTATAAATAGAATATATTATATTATATTATGCATAATGTTTTGCATAGTAAAATCTTTTTATATAAAACAGAATACTTTTATAAAGTTATTCTATAAATAGAATATATTATATTATATTGTGCATAGTGTTTTGCATAGTAAAATCTTTTTATATAAAACAGAATAGTTTATTAAAGTTATTCTATAAATAGAATATATTATATTTTATTATGCATAGTATTTGTATAGTGTCTGCATAGTGTTTGCATAGTAAAAATCTTTTTATATAAAATATAATATATTATATTTTATTTAAAAGATTTTGCTTTAAATATGGACCGTCCGATTAAAATAAATCAATCTGGACCGTTCATGGGTTGGTTACTATTCATTCCATTCTTCTATAAATAGAAGCCCATTCCTTCATTATTTCTTACGAATTCACTGAAACTCTAGAGAGAGAAACTATAGAGAGAATTCTTCTTCTATAATGTTGAGCGTATTTCTTTAAAGTTTAAGAAAACTTTGAGAGTAGTGCAAGTTTTCTTCGAGTATATCCTCGCCCTACTAGTCGGAATACTCTTATTCGAAAGGTAAAGGGATATTATTATGGTAAGGGATATTATCTGTTGTACTTGTAAGGGGTGTTATTCTTTCATATTCATGAAGAGAACTTCTGTTATTCCATTCTTTATTATTCTGTTGGAATAACTTGTATGCACGGTTTACCCTATACTTGGTGGAATGACCTGTATATGCGGTTTACCCAATACTTGATGATCTTCTTATGTTATTCCATTTTTTATTATTATGTTGAAATAACCTGTTTTTGCGAAGTACCGCATACTTGGTGAAATTCTTTTATTGTTCCGTTCTTTATTATTCTGTCGGAATATCCTGTCGGTGTGAATTTTACCTGACCTGGTTCCATTATTTATTATTCTATTGGAATAACCTGTATACGCGGATTACCGTATACCTGGTGAAGTCTGTTGTTATTCCATTCTTTATTATTCTATTGGAATAACCTGTATACGCGGATTACCGTATACCTGATGAAGTCTGTTGTTATTCCATTCTTTATTATCTATTGGAATAACCTGTATACGCGGATTACCGTATACTTGGTAAAGTTTGTTGTTATTCCATTATTTATTATTTCATTCTTTACTATTCTGTCAGAATATACTGTCTATGCATTTTACGTCGGACCTGGTTCTATTATTTATTATTCCGCATTTATTATTCTGTTGGAATAACCTGTCTGTGCGGATTAGGCACGCATGGTGAAATTCTTCAGTTATTCCATTCTTTATTATTATGTTGGAATAACATGTCTATGCGAAGTACTGTATACATGGTGAAATTCTTTTATTATTCCATTCTATATTATTATGTTGGAATAACCTGTCTATGATAAGTACTGCATACATGGTGAAATTCTTTTATTATTCCATTCCTTATTATTATGTTGGAATAACCTGTCTATGCGAAGTACTGCATACATGGTGAATTTTTTTTATTATTCCATTCTTTATTATACTGTTGGTTATGGGTTTTACAGTTGTATGTCTTTGGCCTGTAGTGCAAAGATGATATGTTGTTGAATATCTTTGGCCTGTAGTGCAAAGATGATCTGTTGTTTGATAGCTTTGACCCGTAGTGCGAAGATGGACATGTGTATGACATGATCATGACCACTAGTGATAATAACGAATATCCTTGGCCGTATTGCATGAATAAGTCAATGATGTGATTGGCAGGATCATGACCATTAGTTAACAGTTGAATGTCTTTGGCCGTAGTGCACTGACAGACAATTGATTGGTATGATCATGACTATTAGTTTTATAGTTGAATATCTTTGACACGTAGTCCAAAGATAGACAACTGATTGGTATGATCATTGTTATTACATTTGAATATCTTCAGCCTTTGGGGTAAGGATATTGAGTAAACATTCTATTAATCCTTTGTGTCAAGGAGAAACTGTTGATTTACATGATTATAAATATGAATTGTGAACTTAATTAAAATCTTTAGTGGTTCAGGTGAAGACAAGTGATGAAAGTTCTCTTTGTCTTGGGTACAACGAAGAACCATTGATGAGTATTACAGGGATGAAATATTAACGATGGACTTTTAATTTGGAGGAGAAATTAGACATTATGTTCTACTTGACTCTTCTAATGGATTGTTGATTCCGCTGCAATTATGGTTGAAAAGTTTTAATATCTACCATATATTCTAAATCTCTGATTTATTCTGATAAAGGCTGTCGATAAATTTATTATCTTAGCCATGATATTCTTTACTGGGCTAGTTGTGCTCACCCTTTTGCTTCACAATTTCTTTCAGGTAATAAGAGTGTAGCTGGGTCGAGCGGGGATAACAGGGAAATAGTGTGATAGTTCGAGACTGTCGAAGTTTCTCAATACATTATAAAACGGCATGACATGCAACAGATAATTGTATTAAAGATCTAAGATGTGTGTGTCGTATTTTATACGTCACATAATAATTGATTATGGCAAACAACAATAGGGTGATGGAAACCCGACTTTGAAAGCGTCAAAAGTGCACCTCATTAGAATGAATATGATAGTAATCTTCTCGTTCTTCTTTAGAGTCTTAAAATATTTGCTGCTGTATTTTATATAGCATTGTAACAATTTGAGTTTGGATACTGTCTACGAGACAATATTGTATTAAAACTCACAGTTAACTGTGGTCGTATTTTATACGATAGTTCAACAGTTGTATAAATGGAGTTTGTATTTGATTTTTATAATGTGATATCTGGCGACTCAGAATGGGTGATGTATGCCTATTTTTGGGGGCGTCACAATTTGTATTAGAGCTTAGGGATATGGTCCCTAGCGGAGGTTAGAGTCTAGAAGTAGGAGGGGGAGACGAGTAATATACATCGCTAGTGTGTGACTTACCTGAGCTAAAATAATTTACTTGATAAATTGACAAATTATGATATGTCAGTTAACCTTTGTTTTGAAGGTATATTTTAGAATGATATCTGAAATACAGGAGATGATCAATGGGAAAATTATGATAAAGAGGAAATAATCGGGAAGGTATAATTCAAAAAGAAAGCAAGATATTCTCATCTCTTCGAATATCAGGTACGTACGTAAATTTCGAGGGCGAAATTTCATAAGGAGAGGAGATTGTGAGACCCCGAATTTTATGAAATAAAAGTATTCAATTTTTCTATTTTGGTAAATAGTTAAAATTGATAAAAGGTTAAAGTTAAGGGTGATATGTGAAAAATAAATTCAAAGTAGACAAGTTGTCATAAAATACCCGGTTATTATTCACTCTAGTATTATTCACTCGAGTATTTGGGACATTTTTTGTGTTGGAGTACTATTCATGAGTTACTATTCACAGGTTATTATTCACCCAAATTACTATTCACTCTAGTATTGTTTACTCGTGTATTTGGGACACTTTTTATGTCGGAGTTAATATTCACGAGTTACTATTCATAGGTTACTATTTACCAAAATTACTATTCACTCTAGTAATGTTCACTCGAGTATTTAGAACACTTTTTGTGTCAGAGTACTATTCATGAGTTACTATTCATGAGTTACTATTCACGGGGTACTATTCACCCGAAAAATATATATTTCTTTTTGGTCCAAATCATTCTTGAGTACAATATAATTCCTTGAAGAGATGTGCTAATCTTTCAGACCGTTGGTTGAAATTATAACTGAAAAGCTTTTTATATAAAACAAAATACTTTTATAAAGTTATTTAATAAATAGAATATATTATATTATATTATGCATAGTGTTTTGCATAGTAAAATCTTTTTATATAAAACAGAATACTTTTATAAAGTTATTTTATAAATAAAATATATTATATTCTATTATGCATAGTATTTTGCATAGTAAAATCTTTTTATATAAAACATAATAGTTTATTAAAGTTATTCTATAAATAGAATATATTATATTTTATTATGCATAATGTTTTCATAGTAAAAATCTTTTTATATAAAATAGAATATAATTGTGACGCCCCTAAAATTAGGTATACATCACCCATATTGAGTCGCCAGATACATTGTGCAGAATTCAAATAAAACTTAATAATACAACTGTCGTGTACAATACGACAAAACATAAAGTGTGAGTTTGAATATAAATATTATCTACTAGAGATTATACAAACTCAAAAGGAGTCCTCAATACAATTATTGTCACACTTTTTAACAGAATAGTGAGGACTACTAATGCACCATCAAGGACCATCACTCTGTTCCCCGACTAGTCCCAGCTACGTTCTCATTTCCTGAAGAGAACATTGAAAGAAAGGGTGAGCTCAACTAGCCCAGTAAGAAATATTATGACTAAGATAATGCAGAATAATTTATCGTTAGCCTTCAACAATGTTAAATTGATAAAATATAATAAATATCAAGTTTAACTACAGCGGAACAAGCAATCCATTAAAAGAGTCAAGTAGAGAATGAAATCTACTATCTTTTATGATTTAAAAAGTTTTTCATCACTTTTATCGCTGAGACTCAGCTCAAAAAAATAATCCACATCATTAATTCATCCCTGCACTATAGGCAAAGGATTTTATTTAGTATCACGGCCACGAATTATCCATGCACTACGGGCCAAGGATAATCGTGTTTTCATCAACGGTCCTGATCATGTCATAAAACAATTCATCTTTGCTCCCTTGGCCGAAGAAAATCCATAACCATAATCATACCAAAAACTGTCCATCAATGCACTACGGGCCAATGAGCACTTTTAATTTTCACATCATTTGTAACATTACGGTCATGATTACACCGCATAATCCCTGGTCATAATCATACCAAGTCTATCTATGCACTACAGGCCACAGATGACTTTCAACATAATATAAACATGAGGATGATGACAATGATATAAGAATTCAATAAAACAAGTTCAAGAATTAATTTATCCATGAACCAATAACGTCCAAATTGTCAACATGATACTGCTTTGTAGAGTAAAATTCAAGAATGCTCAGAAGAATATTTCCATGGAAAGATACTGGATGAAGCGCAAATATCAAAGATATTCCACTAATTTCATGGAGTATAGAAGTCAAAATTTTAATCAACTGAGTATAATACTGAATAGAATAACAAAAGATATCACCATGCATGCGGTACTTCGCATAGACGGTTATTCCAACAGAATAATAATAACGGAACCAGGTCAGGTGAAAGTCTCACCGACAGGATGTTCCAACAGAATAATAAATACAAAATAATAAATGATAGAACTAGGTCCGGCGTATAGCACAGACAGGATATTCCGATAGAATAATAAAGACAGAATAATAGAAGAATGTCACCAAGTATAGGGTAGCCCGCGTATACAGGTTATTCTAATAGAACAATAAAGAAATAGAATAACAGGAGTTCTCTTCTTGAATACAAAAGAATAATATCCCTTACCATAAAATAATACTTGATATAAGAGTAGTGAATTAGCATAAAACTTTTCTTCTATCTCTCTATAGTCTCTCTCTATAGTTTCTCTCTCTAGAGTTCAGTGAATTTGTAAGAAAATAATGAAGAAATGAGCTTCTATTTATAGAAAAATGGAATGTATAGTAACTAACTCATGAACGGTCCAGATTGATTTACTTTAATCTGACTGTCCATATTTAAAGAAAAATCTTTTAAATAAAATATAATATATTCTATTTATATAAAAAGATTTTTACTATGCAAACACTATGCGGGCACTATGAAAATACTATGCATAATAAAATATAATATATTCTATTTATAGAATAACTTTAATAAAGTATTCTGTTTTATATAAAAAGATTTTACTATACAAAATACTATGCATAATAGAATATATAATATATTCTATTTATAGAAAAACTTTAATAAAGTATTCTGTTTTATATAAAAAGATGTTTCTATTTTATTACGTGAATAAAACAAAACTTCTAAATCAACAATAATTGAATCAAATAATGTGAGATACTATGCAGCAACTATTGTAGCAATAATTGAACAAAACTGAGTGACTTCTCACATAAATATCAATAATCAATACCTTGTGCTACTATGCAACAACGCGTATTATTGTACTTTTACTACTGAGTAGTTCAACAGTATCAACGGTAAAACTTCCGCCGTTATTTTCAATAAAATATTTTTGTCGTTTTCTCAATCCGACAATAATTCCATTGTGGGGTCCACCAATGATTGTGCCGTCGTATTAATATTTCCTGTTTAAAACGAATATTCCTCGACCAATCGAATATAATATGACAACTTGCATACTTTGCAAAATTTATAAATATTACCCACAACTATAACATTATCTCAAATTCACACCATAATATAAAAAAATTATTTCGAGAAAATTAATACTTTATTTATAAAATCTGGGGTTTCACAATCTCCCCTACTTATGGAATTTTGCCCTCGAAATTTACGTACGCACCTGGTATGCCGAACAGGTGAGGATACCTTGACTTCATTTCAGATTCTAACTCTTGAGGTATAACCCTTGAGTGTTGGATACGATTCTTCTTATCCAAGATTTTAACACGAGATCTCATACGTTAAATCATCTGTTATCTCGTCCGATTCTAAATTAATAATGTGGTTCAGGTCATCCACATATTTACGTAACATTGATACGTTAAAAACGTTATGAGCACGCGACATACTTGGCGGTAAAACGAGTCTATAAGCTACAATTCCTACTCAATCGAGGATTTTAAATGGGCAAATTAAATCGAGGGTTGAGATTTCTTCTCTTCGTCGATTCTTGCTTCTAGAATAACGCCCTCTTGAACCTTCTTAATTCTTCACATTCATCAGCTCCGGGTGTGTAGCTTGAACGACTTTAACTTTATCGATTAAAGTCGATTCTACTCGTATATTCGTTATCTTCACGTGGGTTCGTATACTCGCATTTATAACCGTATACGATCTTCTACTCAACGTGTCAACTACCACGCCCACTTTCCCACAATGGTATTGAATAATACGATCGTAATCTTCAATAGCTCGAGTCAACGTCTTTGGCACGTTATACGTTTGTTTTAGTTGAAGAAATATTTGAGGGTTTTAGGAATGGATTTTGTACTGGGGTCAATACAAAATTCGATTTCACGCTCTAGGGGTAGGCTAAAAAGTCTTCAAGAATACGTCAGGAAATTTATTCTCAATAGAAATATCATTCAAAACTGTGACCCTCATCCAAGACTTGGATAGTACGTCACATTGATACCTATCAACTTGCCATCGTCATTCACAACATCCCCTATAGAAAGTCTGGCTTCGGTGCATTCCACACAAGAAAGTTAACAACGAAAGGACCGGGGATCTTTACTTATGGCTTGATATGACAATGATTGACTTTAGTGGTTTGGTTGCTTGAATTCGCATAACAGGTTGGATAGGAATATGAAAGCTAACAACCTTACGAAGAGCATGATGAGTAGTTAACCAATCGATTACTAAAATCGCATCAAAGGCAAGTATTTTCAAAGAGATAAGATTGGCACGTAATGTGAAAGTGTCAATTTGAATAAACAAGATTTATAAATAGTGGAGGTAACGAAGGTTTCTACTATCGAAGTTTCAACCAATAAGTCAAAGTCTAATTTCTCCGAAGTCAAATTTAAACGTTGAGCGCAAGCAAGAGAGATAAAAGAATGGGTAGAATCGGTATCTAATAAGGTATAGACTTCGCAAGAATTTATAATTAACTAACACGTGCTAACTTCGTTCGGGTTACTCGCTTTTTGAAAAGTCACAAAAAACGTTCTTCCTGAAACCACCAACTTTGTTTTGTCCGTATCCGCCTTTGGTGCCACCGTTCCAACTGGACTTGACTTCACTATAAGACAAAATCGAACTAAATGACCTTCTCTTCTTGAAATTTCCACTTCTATTATCTTGGCCATGATTACCACCGATATGGTTACCATTCTTGGCATGATAATATCCCCCACGATGGTTATCTTTGTTCTGATGACCGTTTCCACTGGTATGATTATTATTGTGTTGTTGGTCGTTGCCTTTTGGTTATGTTGACTCATTATCGCGCTCCAATAACTGAGCCCTGTTCACAACATCTGACTATAAACAAAGTTTGTGAGCAATGAGGTATTGACGTATATCGGGTTTCAAACCTCGCAAAAACATTCGCGTCATTCGCTCCTCATTATCGACCAAATGGGATACAAACCGGAATAACTCTGCAAACTTAGCCTCGTACTACGACACGGTCATATTGTTTTGCTCCAGCTTGATGAATTCTACCTCCTTCATGTGACGAATACTTTCAGGAAAGTACTTGTCATTGAACAGCTCTTGGAACTTCTCCCAAGACATCTTAAGTGCATCTGGCTGGGTACGTTTTACAGATTCCCACCAGTGATTTGCCTCTTCACGCAACATAAAGGTGGCAAAAGGAACCTTTTGCTCCTCGGAGCATCCCAAGACATCAAAAACCTTAGTGATCTGCTTTAACCACGTCTCCGTCTTAAGTGGTTCTGGCTTTCCCAAAAACTCCGGTGGTCCTAGCTCCTTGAATTGCTTAGCGGTGACCAACCATGGGTTGCCATTGTTTCCTCCTGCATTACGAAAAGGAGCCGTCTTCGCCTGATGTTGCATGAATTCTAAAAAGCTCTTAAACTTACCGTCGTTCGTCAATTGATCAGTGTTGTTGTTTACAAGAGGATTATCGCCATCATGTTGCACATTGTCCTGATTATTGATCTGTGGAGACTCAACGGTCTCCTGTTCTCCATTGATAATCTCAACATTCTCGGATGCCATTTTCAAACACTGCCACAAAATAAGGGTTAATTAACATATCACATATTATCCTTATACTTTGATCGACCAATTAAATACCAAATAAACTTAGGTAGGTCATACTAGCGAAGGAATTCCCCGTCTCTCCCCTCCTAGTTCTTATCTCACATCTTAGCCATGGATCATATCCCTAAGCATTCATACCAACTGTGACGCCACCAAAATTAGGTATACGTCACCCATCTTGGGTCGCCAATAACATGTTACATAAATTCAAATACAACTTAATTATACAACTGTAGTGTACAATACGACAAAACATAGCATTTGAGTTTGAATACAAATATTATTTACTAGAGATTATACAAACTCAAAAGGAGTCCTCATTACAATTATTATCACACTATTTCACAGAATAGTGAGGACTACTAATGCACCATCTAGGACCATCACTCTGTTCCCCGACTAGTCCCAGCTACGTTCTCATTTCCTGAAGAGAACAATGAAAGAAAAGGTGAGCTCAACTAGCCCAGTAAGAAATATTATGACTAAGATAATGCAGAATAATTTATCGTTAGCCTTCAACAATGTTAAATTGATAAAATATAATAAATATCAAGTTTAACTGCAGCGGAACAAACAATCCATTAAAAGAGTCAAGTAGAGAATGAAATCTACTATCTTTTATGATTTAAAAAGTTATTCATCACTTTTATCACTGAGACTCGGCTTAAAAAAAATAATCCACATCATTAATTCATCTCTGCACTACATACCAAGGATATTATTTAGTATCACGACCACGGATTATCCATGTACTACGGGCCAAAGATAATCGTGTTTTCATCAACGGTCCTGATCATGCCATAAAACAATTCATCTTTGCTCCCTTGGCCGAAGAGAATCCATAGCCATAATCATACCAAAAACTGTCCATCAATGCACTACGGGCCAATGAGCACTTTTAATTTTCACATCATTTGTAACATTACGGTCATGATTACAACGTATAATCCCTGGTCATAATCATACCAAGTCTATCTATGCACTACAGGCCACATATGACTTTCAACATAATATAAACATGAGGATGATGACAATGATATAAGAATTCAATAAAACAAGTTCAAGAATTAATTTATCCATGAACCAATAACGTCCAAATTGTCAACATGATACTGCTTTGTAGAGTAAAATTCAAGAATGCCCAGAAGAATATTTCCATGGAAAGATACTGGATGAAACACAAATATCAAAGATATTCCACTAATTTCATTGAATATAGAAGTCAAAATTTTAATCAACTGAGTATAATACCGAATGGAATAACAAAAGATATCACCATGCATGCGGTACTTCGCATAGACGGTTATTCCAACAGAATAATAATAACGGAACCAGGTCAGGTGAAATTCACACCGAATGGATGTTCCAACAGAATAATAAATGAAAAATAATAAATGATGGAACTAGGTCCGGCGTATAGCACAGACATGATATTTCGATAGAATAATAAAGATAAAATAATAGAAGAATGTCACCAAGTATAGGGTAACCCGCATATACAGGTTATTCTAATAGAACAATAAAGAAATGGAATAACATGAGTTCTCTTCTTGAATACAAAAGAATAATATCCCTTAACGTAAAATAATACTTGATATAAGAGTAGTGAACTAGCAGAAAACTTTTCTTCTATCTCTCTATAGTCTCTCTCTATAGTTTCTCTCTCTAGAGTTCGGTGAATTCGTAAGAAAATAATGAAGGAATGAGCTTCTATTTATCGGAAAATGGAATGCATAGTAACTAACTCATGAACGGTCCAGATTGATTTACTTTAATCTGACGGTCCATATTTAAAGAATTTTTTTTAATAAAATATAATATATTCTATTTATATAAAAAGATTTTTACTATGCAAACACTATGCGGGCACTATGCATAATAAAATATAATATATTCTATTTATAGAATAACTTTAATAAAGTATTCTATTTTATATAAAAAGATTTTACTATACAAAACACTATGCATAATAGAATATAATATATTCTATTTATAGAATAACTTTAATAAAGTATTTTGTTTTATATAAAAAGATGTTTCTATTTTATTACTTGAATAAAACAAAACCTCTAAATAAACAATAATTGAATCAAATAATGTGAGATACTATGCAACAACTTTTGTAGCAATAATTTAACAAAACTGAGTGACTTCTCACATAAATATCAATAATCAATACCGTGTGCTACTATGCAACAACGCGTATTACTGTACTTTTACTACTGAGTAGTTCAATAGTATCAACGGTAAAACTTCCGCCGTTATTTTCAATAAAATATTTTTGTCGTTTTCTCAATCCGACAATAATTCCGTTGTGGGGTCCACCAATGATTGTGCCGTCGTACGAATATTTTTTGTTTAAAACGAATATTCCCCGACCAATCAAATATAATATGACAACTTGCATACTTTGCAAAATTTATAAATATTACCCACAACTATAACATTATCTCAAATTCACACCATAATATAAAAAAATTATTTCGAGAAAATTAATACTTTATTCATAAAATCTGGGGTTTCACAATACTGTGACGCCCCCAAAATTAGGTAAACATCACCCATCTTGGGTGGCCAAATACAAGGTACTGAATACAAATACAAACTAATTATACAATAGTCGTGTAAAATACGACTAAACATATGCTGTGAGTTTGAATACAAATACTGTCCTCTAGAGAGTATACAAACTCAAAAGGAGTCCTCATTAAATTTATTATCACACTATTTCACAGAATAGTGAGGACTACTAATGCACCATCTAGGACCATCACTATGTTTCCCCCGACTAGTCCCTGCTACGTTCTCATTTCCTGAAGAGAGCAGTGAAAGAAAGGGTGAGCTCAACTAGCCCAGTAAGAAATATTATGACTAAGATAATGCAGAATAAATTATCATTAGCCTTCAACAGTGTTAAACTGATACAATATAACAACTTCAAGTTTAACTGCAGCGGAACAAACAATCCATTAAAAGAGTCAAGTAGAGAATGAAATCTATTATCTTTTATGATTTAAAAAGTTTTTCATCACTTTTATCACTAAGACTCGGCTAAAAAAAAAAATTATCCACATCATTAATTCATCCCTGCACTACAGGCCAAGGATATTATTTAGTATCACGACCACGAATTATCCATGCACTACGGGCCAAAGATAATCGTGTTTTCATCAACGGTTCTGATCATGCCATAAAACAATTCATCTTTGCTCCCTTGGCCGAAGAAAATCCATAGCCATAATCATACCAAAAACTGTCCATCAATGCACTACGGGCCAATGAGCACTTTTAATTTTCACATCATTTGTAACATTACGGTCATGATTACACCGCATAATCCCTGGTCATAATCATACCAAGTCTATCTATGCACTACATGCCACAGATGACTTTCAACATAATATAAACATGAGGATGATGACAATGATATAAGAATTCAATAAAACAAGTTCAAGAATTAATTTATCCATGAACCAATAACGTCAAAATTGTCAACATGATACTGCTTTGTAGAGTAAAATTCAAGAATGCTCAGAAGAATATTTCCATGGAAAGATACTGGATGAAGCGTAAATATCAAAGATATTCCACTAATTTCATGGAGTATAGAAGTCAAAATTTTAATCAACTGAGTATAATACCGAATGGAATAACAAAAAAAATCACCATGCATGCGTTACTTCTCATAGACGGTTATTCCAACATAATAATAATAACGGAACCAGGTCAGGTGAAATTCACTTTGACAGGATGTTCCAACAGAATAATAAATGCGAAATAATAAATGATGGAATCAGTTCCGGCGTATAGCACAAACATGATATTCTGACAGAATAATAAAGATGGAATAATAAAAATAGAACCAGGTCCGGCGTATACCACAGCGAGGATATTCCGACAGAATAATAAAGACAGAATAATAGAAGAATGTCACCAAGTATAGGGTAGCCCGCTTATACAGGTTATTCCAACAGAACAATAAAGAAATGGAATAACAAAAGTTCTCTTCTTGAATACAAAAGAATAATATCCCTTACGAGTGCAACAAATAATATCCCTTACCGTAAAAGAAAAGTATTCTGACTTGTAGGGCGATGATATACTTGAAGAAAACTTGTACTACGCTGAAAGCTTTCTTAAACTCTAAAGAAATACGCTCAAGATTATAGAAGAAGAACTCCCTTTGTAGTTTCTATCTCTAGAGTTTCAGTGAATTCGTAAGAAATAATGAAAGAATGAGCTTCTATTTATAGAAGAATGGAATGAATAGTAACCAACCCATGAACGGTCCAGATTGATTTACTTTAATCGGACGGTCCATATTTAAAGCAAAATCTTTTAAATAAAATATAATATATTCTATTTTATATAAAAAGATTTTTACTATACAAATACTATGCAGGCACTATACAAACACTATGCATAATAAAATATAATATATTCTATTTATAGAATAACTTTAATAAAGTATTCTGTTTTATATAAAAAGATTTTACTATGCAAAATACTATGCACAATAGAATATAATATATTCTATTTGTAGAATAACTTTATAAAAGTATTATGTTTTATATAAAAAGATTTTACTATACAAAACACTATGCATAATATAATATAATATATTCTATTTATAGAATAACTTTATAAAAGTATTCTGTTTTATATAAAAAGCTTTTCTGTTATAATTTCAACCAACGGTCTGGAAAATTAGTGCATCTCTTCATGGAATAATATTGTACCCAAAAATAATTTGGACCGAAGAGAAATATATTTTTCAGGTAAATAGTACCCCGTGAATAGTACTTCAGGAATAGTACCCTGTGAATAGTACTTCGACACAAAAAGTGTCCCAAATACCTGAGTGAAAAATACTAGAGTGAATAGTAATCGGATGAGTAGTAACTCGTGAATAGTACTCCGACACGAAAAATACCCCAAATACCCGAGTGAACAATATTTAGGTGAATAATAATTTAGTAAATAGTAACTCGTGAATAGTACTCTGACACAAAAAGTGCCCCAAATACCCGAGTGAATAATATTCGGGTGAATAGTAATTTAGGTGAATAATAACCCGTGAATAGTAAATCGTGAATAGTAACTCGTGAATAGTACTCCGACACAAAAAGTGTTCCAAATACTCGAGTGAACAATACTAGAGTAAATAGTAACCGGGTATTTTATGACAACTTGTCTACTTTGAAAAATTTTCACATATCACCCTTAACTTTAAACTTTTATCAATTTAACTATTTATTAAAATAGAAAAATTGAATACTTTTATTTCACATTATGTTCTACTAGACTCTTCTAATGAATTGTTGATTCTGCTGCAATTATGGTTGAAAAGTTTTATTATCTACCATATATTCTAAATCTCTAATTTATTCTGATAAAGGCTGTTGATAAATTAATTATCTTAGCCATGATATTCTTTACTAGGCTAGTTGTGCTCACCCTTTTTCTTCACAATTTTTTTCAGGTAATAAGAGTGTAGCTGGGTCGAGCAGGGAAAACAGGGAAATAGTGTGATGGTTCAAGACTGTCAAAGTTTCTCAATACATTATAAAATAGTATGCCATTCAACAGATAATTGTATTAAAGACCTAAGATGTGTGTGTCGTATTTTATACGTCACATAATAATTGATTTTGGCGAACAACAATAAGGTGATGAAAACCCGACTTTGAAAGCATCAAAAGTGCACCTCATTAAAATGAATAAGATAGTAATCTTCTCGTTCTTCTTTGGGGTCTTAAAATATTTGTTGCTGTATTTTAAATGGCATTGTAACAATTTGAGTTTGGATACTGTCTACGAGACAATATTGTATTAAAACTCACAGTTAACTGTGGTCGTATTTTATACGACAATTCAACAGTTGTATAAATGGAGTTTGTAATTCATTTTTATAATGTGATATCCGGCGACTCAGAATGGGTGATGTATACCTATTTTTGGGGGCATCACAATTGGTATCAGAGCTTAGGGATATTGCCGCTGACGGAGGTTAGAGTCTAGAAGTAGGAGGGGGAGACGAGTAATATACTTCGCTAGTGTGTGACTTACCTGAGCTAAAATTGTTTACTTGATAAATTGATAAATTATGATATGTCAGTTAACCTTTGTTTTAAAGGTATATTAAAGAATGATATCTGAAATACAAGAGATGAGCAATGGGAAAATTATGATACAAAGGAAATAATCGGGAAGGTATAATCCGAAAAGAAAGCAAGGTATTCTCATCTCTTCGAATATCAGGTACGTACGTAAATTTTGAGGGCGAAATTTCATAAGGATGAGAGATTGTGAGACCCCGAATTTTATGAAATAAAAGTATTCATTTTTTCTATTTTGGTAAATAGTTAAAATTGATAAAAGGTTAAAGTTAAGGGTGATATGTGAAAAAAAATTCAAAGTAGACAAGTTGTCATAAAATACCCGGTTACTATTCACTCTAGTATTGTTTACTCGAGTATTTGGGACACTTTTTGTGTCGGAATACTATTCACGAGTTACTATTCACCCAAATTACTATTCAATCTAGTATTGTTTACTCGAGTATTTGGGACATTTTTTATGTCGGAGTTACTATTCACGAGTTATTATTCATGGGTTACTATTCACCCAAATTACTATTTACTCTAGTATTATTTACTCGAGTATTTGGAACACTTTTTTTGTCAGAGTACTATTCATGAGTTACTATTCACGGGGTACTATTCACCTAAAAAATATATATTTCTTTTCGGTCCAAATCATTTTGGAGTACAATATTATTTCATGAAGAGATGTGCTAATTTTTCATACCGTTGGTTGAAATTATAACATAAAAGCTTTTTATATAAAACAGAATACTTTTATAAAGTTATTCTATAAATAGAATATATTATATTATATTATGCATAGTGTTTTGCATAGTAAAATCTTTTTATATAAAACAGAATATTTTTATAAAATTATTCTATAAATAGAATATATTATATTCTATTGTGCATAGTGTTTTACATAGTAAAATATTTTTGTATAAAACAGAATAGTTTATTAAAGTTATTCTATAAATTGAATATATTATATTTTATTATGCATAGTGTTTGAATAGTAAAAATCTTTTTATATAAAATAGAATATATTATATTTTATATAAAAGATTTTGCTTTAAATATGGACCGTTCGATTAAAGTAAATCAATCTAGACCATTCATAGGTTGGTTACTATTCATTCTACTATAGATAGAAGCTCATTCCTTCATTATTTCTTACGAATTCACTGAAACTCTTGAGAGAGAAACTATAGAGAGATTTCTTCTTCTATAATCTTGAGCGTATTTCTTTAGAGTTTAAGAAAACTTTGAGAGTAGTGCAAGTTTTCTTCGAGTATATTATCGCCCTACTAGTCGAAATACTCTTATTTGAAAGGTAAAGGGATATTATTATGGTAAGGGATATTATCTGTTGTACCCGTAAGGGGTGTTATTCTTTCGTATTCATGAAGAGAACTTCTATTATTCCATTCTTTATTATTCTGTTGGAATAACCTGTATGCACGGTTTATCCTATACTTGGTGGAATGACCTGTATATGCGGTTTACCCAATACTTGGTGATCTTCTTCTGTTATTCCATTTTTTATTATTATGTTGGAATAACCTGTTTATGCGAAGTACCACATACTTAGTAAAATTCTTTTAATGTTCTGTTCTTTATTATTCTGTCGGAATATCTTGTCGGTGTGAATTTCACCTGATCTGGTTCCATTATTTATTATTCCATATTTAATATTCTGTCGGAATATCCCGTTGGTGTGAATTTCACCTGACCTGGTTCCAATATTTATTATTCTGTTGGAATAACCTGTATACGCGGATTATCGTATACCTAGTGAAGTCTGTTGTTATTCCATTCTTTATTATTCTGTTGGAATAACCTGTATACGCGGATTACCGTATACCTGGCGAAGTCTTTTGTTATTCAATTCTTTATTATTTTGTTGGAATAACCTGTATACGCGGATTACCGTATACCTGGTGAAGTCTGTTGTTATTCCATTATTTATTATTTCATTCTTTACTATTCTGTCGGAATATCCTGTCTGTGCGTTTTACGCCGGACCTGGTTCTATTATTTATTATATCACATTTATTATTCTGTTGGAATAAACTGTTTGTGCAGATTATGTACGCATGGTGAAATTCTTCAGTTATTCCATTCTTTATTATTATGTTGGAATAATATGGCTATGCGAAGTACTGCATACATGGTGAAATTCTTTTATTATTCCATTCTTTATTATTATGTTGAAATAACCTATCTATGCGAAGTACTGCATACATGGTGAAATTCTTTTATTATTCCATTCTTTATTATTATGTTGGAATAACCTGTCTATGCGAAGTACTGCATACATGGTGAAATTCTTTTATTATTCCATTCGTTATTATATACTGTTGGTTATGGGTTTTACAGTTGTATGTCTTTGGCCTGTAGTGCAAAGATGATATGTTGTTGAATATCTTTGGCCTGTAGTGCAAAGATGATATGTTGTTTGATAGCTTTGACCCGTAGTGCGAAGATGGACAGGTGTATGACATGATCATGACCACTAGTGATAATAACGAATATCCTTGGCCATATTGCATGGATAATTCAATGATGTGATTGGCAGGATCATGACCATTAGTTAATAGTTGAATGTCTTTGGCCGTAGTGCACTGACAGACAAATGATTTGTATGATCATGACCATTAGTTTTATAGTTGAATATCTTTGGCCCGTAGTGCAAAGATAGACAACTGATTGGTATGATCATTGTTATTACGTTTGAATATCTTCAGCCTTTGGGGTAAGGATATTGAGTAAACATTTTATTAATCCTTTGTGGCAAGGAGAAACTGTTGATTTACATGATTATAAATATGAATTATGAACTTAATTAAAATCTTTAGTGGTTCAGGTGAAGACAGGTGATGAAAGTTCTCTTTATCTTGGGTACAACGAAGAACTATTGATGAGTATTACAGGAATGAAATATTGACGATGGACTTTTAATTTGGAGGAGAAAGTTGACATTATGTTCTACTTGACTTTTCTAATGGATTGTTGATTCCGCTGCAATTATGGTTGAAAAGTTTTATTATCTACCATATATTCTAAATCTCTTATTTATTCTGATAAAGGCTGTTGATAAATTAATTATCTTAGCCATGATATTCTTTACTGGGCTAGTTGTGCTCACCCTTTTGTTTCACAATTTCTTTCAGGTAATAAGAGTGTAGCTGGGTCAAGCGGGGATAACAGGGAAATAGTGTGATGGTTCGAGACTGTCGAAGTTTCTCAATACATTATAAAACGGCATGACATGTAACAGATAATTGTATTGAAGACCTAAGATGTGTGTGTCGTATTTTATACGTCACATAATAATTGATTTTGGCGAACAACAATAGGGTCAAAAGTGCACCTCATTAGAATGAATATGATAGTAATCGTCTCGTTCTTCTTTGGGGTCTTAAAATATTTGCTGATGTATTTTATATGTCATTGTAACAATTTGAGTTTGGATACTGTCTACAAGACAATATTGTATTAAAACTCACAGTTAACTGTGGTCGTATTTTATACGACAGTTCAACAGTTGTATAAATGGAGTTTATATTTGATTTTTATAATTTGATATCTGACGACTCAGAATGGATGATGTATACCTATTTTTGGGGGTGTCACATTATCAAAATATTAAAAGTCCTTAATCATAACTTAAAATATTTTTAATTCATTTATATCCTTGTTAAATGATTTTTAAATAAATAAAACAATTTTTAAACTATTTATTTAATATAATTATTAAATAAATCTAATATAATTTAATATTAAATTATTAATGAAATTTTCCTTTAAATATCAAAATTTATAATTTATAACTTAAAATATCTTTAAACTCTTTTTTTTATTTTAAATAATTTTTATAATATTAAAATCAATTTGAAACTAATTTATTTAATATAATTATTAAATAATTCTAATATCATTAATAGTAAATAATTAATGAAATTTATCTTTAAATATTGAAAGTTATGTTTTATAACTTCAAATATTTTTAAACTATTTATTTTCATTTAAAATGATATTTCCAATATTAAAATCATTTTTAAACTAATTTATCTAATATAATTATTAAATAAATCTAATAGCATTAATATTAAAATATTAATATTTTTCATGACAAAATATCAAAAGTTATATTTTATAACTTAAAATATTTTTATAATCCTTTAAATTATTTTTATATGATTTTTAAATCATTAATTCTATTTTTCATAATTTATTTAATACATTTATTAAATAAATTTAATTACCATTAATATTAATTAATTAATAAAATTTATCACAAAATATTAAAAGTTACATTTATAACTCAAAAATATTTTTAAACACTTTATTCTTATTTTAAATAAGTTTTATAACATAAAAATCATTTTTCTCCAATTTAATTAATATTTAAATACTTATAAATATTAATGAAAAATATCTTAAATAATTAAAAAAATCATAATTTAAAATAAATTTTAAAATCATTTTTGAATTTTTTAGAATTTATTTTCTATTTTTAGTCATTTTTTCAAAAATTCAGAAAATTAAAATAATTAAATCCGTCGCTGTAGCTTTTAGCGACTCTTTTCTGTCACTGTTGGTGTAAGACCCCGAAAATTTTTAAATAAAAAGGAATTTCCTTTATTTATTATTTTGAAATAGTAAGGGTTGATTTGATTAATGTGGTTAGTTATGGGTAAAATGCGCAAATATTTTAAATAAGCAAGTGGTTATAAAATATTCATTGTTGTCGGGGAATATTCGTTTGGTCGTGGAATGTTCTTGCTGTCGGGGAATATTCGTACGACGGCGCAGTCTTTTGTGGGCCCCATAACGGAAAGCGATTGAATGAAGAAAACGACAAAAATAAGTTGTTTATAAATAACGGCGTAGTTGTTACCGTTTATACTGTTGGAATACCCGGTGGATAAAGTAAAGTAATACGCGTTGTTGCACAGTAGCACACGGTATTGCACCAATTATTGATTCTTACGTAAGAAGGCACTACTCAATAATTGTTACAGTAATTACTGTTCAGTATTTTATGTTATTGATTCAATAATTGCTGCATTGATATTTTATATTACTGTTGTTTCAATAATTGTCACTACACAGTATTTTTCATTATTGAAGCAATAATTCATATTATCTGAATAATATTATTTGATAACATTATTGGCAATGTCTAGAAAGTTCTGTCTAAGGAGAGGTTTGGTCACCTAATTGCGCGCCAGTAAGGAGAAATTCTTATTGGAAAGCCCCCTCTTTCCTGGGAACGGCCTGGTTGCTAGTATTGTGATTCTGTAATATTATTTGTGAATAATTAATTATTGATTTATATGATGAGAAAAATATTAATTTTATGTGGATATAGATGGATAAAATTTTTATTGTGACAATTGTTGAAAATTAATATTTTATCTTTTTCCGATAAAATAATTCATTTAAATATATTATTTTAATAATATATTAACGGTGATACTTTTATGATGAATATGAGTATATGAGGAGGAAGAGTATTTTTGTGGCATTAAATGTTTAACACAGATTTTGTGTGTCGGTAGACCTATTTCTTGACTGAAAATTTGATTATAGCCTGTAAAATCGCCTGTTTGTGGATTTCGGTCAATTTCTGTTTGGAATTTGGAAAAACTTCCTTCTGCAAAGTTGTAGAGAATTGAATTTCCTATAAAAACTCGCGAGATTCAAATTTTCTGACAAAAGGGCTATTTATTATGAATTATTGAAGTTTCGGAGTTCCAAAATAATTGATTTTTGGAAGTTTAAAATATTTTTAATTATAAAAACGTTTTTTATTTATTTTTCTAGAAGGGAGCACATGTTATTGAGCTGAAATCAGATCTGAAAAAAATGGGCGTAAGAATTTTTAATATATATTATTATTATATTAAATTTTCTGCTTTGGTGTTCTAAGCAATTTCCTATAAATAGGTGCTTAGGTTAGAATTGAAAATCACACCAGAAACTGAAGTTTTCTCTCTCTATATTATCGAGCGTATTCTTGTGAGTATTTTGAGTATACTTTGAGTATTGATATACGGTGCAAGTTCAAGTCATAGCTTATATCCGGTGTTTTAACTAGAAGTGCTGTCTTTCGAGGTAAGGGATGTTATTTTCTTCTCAAATGATATTACTTTTTCAATATCATTATGCTGAAATATTGGTTGGAACTTTTTATCAAAATTGAAACTTTTTCATGTCGGGGTTACTATTCATGAGTTACTATTCACGAGTTACTATTCATGAGTTACTATTCACGAGTTACTATTCACGAGTACTATTCACGAAGCATGATGATATTTTTTGTGAAATTTCTATCTTTTGGTGTCGGAGTTACTATTCATGTATACGTCACTATTCACGTATACGGCACTATTCACAAATACGGCACTATTCACCGAAAAATGAAATTTCTTCTTTTTGTCTAAAATATCTATTCTGGATACTAGCTTTGATTGTATCCATATTTTGATCATTCATGAATTTTACTTCAGTATGATTATTTATGAAGTATTTTTGAACTCAGATTGTTTAAAGTACGAATCCTTAATACTTGTTATTTTGTTTCACTGGATTCGTTTCCTTTAAAATATTTTTCATCATCATCAGTCCTAAATGATGGTGTTACTGAATATCTTTGGCCTGTAGTGCAAAGATGGTTGATTTTATTATGAATATCTTTGGCCCGTAGTGCAAAGATGAACAGGTGTTGAGATGAACATGAACAATTGATGAATATCTTTGGCCCGTAGTGCAAAGATGAACAGGTGTTTAGATGAACATGACCGACTGATGAATATCTTTGGCCTGTAGTGCAAAGATGAATATTTGATTTGATTTGAGATATATATTGATTGATGTTACAGGGATAAAATATTGATGATGGACTTTTAAATTCATAGATGTTAGTAGATTTCATTCTCTACTTAACTCTTCTAATGAATTGTTGTTTCCGCTGCAGTTGTTGATCTAAAACTTGTTGTCTATTGTATTCTATCAGATTTTAACCTGTTGAAGACTAAGGATAATTTGTTGTACATTATCTTAGTCATAATATTCTTTACTGGGCTAGTTGAGCTCACCCTTTTCCTTGTTGTTCCATTTTTTTTCTCAGGAGGCGAGAATGTAGCGAGTACTAGTCGGGGTATGGAATGAAGGTTCTAGAGAGAGTTGTTTAGTAGTCCTCACCATTTTTTTGTAAAATTGTGTATCAATAATTATGATGGGGATTTATTTGCATGTGGATATTGTCTAGATGACAATGTTTGTATTCAAACTCACAGCTTATGGGTTGTAAAAGTTGTAGTTGTTTCTGTACCATGTATTTGACAACTCAGAATGGGTTGGGTGGAATGGACCTATTTTGGGGGTGTCACAGTTGGTATCAGAGCTTAGGGATATGATCTCTGGCGGAGATCGGGGAATAGAACTAGGAGGGAAGAGACGAGTAAATCCTTCGCTAGTGTGTCCTACCTAAGCTTATTTGTTGGTCGGTCATAATATAGGGGTATTATGTGATTTGTTAATTTGTTTAATTAACCCTTGTTTTATGACAGTATTTGAGGATGTCGACTGAGAATGTTAACAGTGGAGTAAATGAGACCGTGGAGATGCCTGTACTTACCAACGAGGAGAACGTGCAACAGGCTGGCAATGTTCCTCCTGTGAACAACGCCACTGAGCAGACGATAAACGACGGGATGTTTAGGAGCTTTTTGCAGTTTATGCAAAATCAGACGAGGGAGACTCGTGTACAGAATACGGGTGGAAATGATAGCAACGCGCGGCTTGTCACAGCCAAGCAGTTCAAAGAGTTGGGACCACCAGAATTCTGGGGAAAGCCGGATCCGATCATGGCGGAAACGTGGGTCAAACAAATTACCAAGATATTCGATGTCTTGGGATGCACGGAGGAGCAGAAGGTTCCATTCGCCACCTTTATGTTCCGTGGCGAGTCAGACTACTGGTGGGAGTCTGTGAAGCGTACACATCTAACTGCACTCAGCATGTCATGGGAGACGTTTCAGAAACTTTTTAACAAAAAATACTTTCCTGAAAGTATTCGCCATATGAAGGAAGTGGAGTTTATTAGACTAGAGCAGAATAACATGACGGTGTCCCAGTACGAGGCGAAGTTCGCGGAGTTATCCAGGTTTGCACCTCATTTGGTGGAGAATGAGGAACGCATGACGCGAATGTTTCTGAGAGGTTTGAAACCCGGCATACGTCAGTATCTCATTTCTCATAAATTTTCTCTCTATTCAGATGTTGTAAACAGGGCTCAGTTGTTAGAGCGAGATAACGAGTACGTTCAACCGAGGGACCATAACCAGGATCATACCGAAGATAGCAGTCATCAGAATAATGATAACCAGCGGAGAAAGAAGAATATGGACAAAGGCGGTAACCACTCTGGTGGTAATCGTGGCCATGAAAATAGAAGAAGCGAGTCGGGAGGAGATTTTAAAAAGAGGAGATTTAACAATGACCATGTGAAGACGACGGTGCCAGCAGCAACTGGTTCCAAGGAAGGAGAAAGACCACCGGTCGTATGTTACAAATGCGGGAAAGAGGGACATATCAATCCAAACTGCCCACAACAGTTCAAGGTATGCTATAATTGTGGAAAGGAAGGACATATCGCTCGAGAGTGTACGGTAGCGAAACCAATTCCAGCGGGGATGGTGATTCAAAAGGCTATCCCAGAAAAGTCAAAGTCAACGGTTCCTGGAAGAGCGTTTGTTGTGACCGGTCAAAATGCGAGGAACCCGAACGAAGTTAGCACGGGTTAGTTAGTTATAAATTCTTGCGAAGTTTATACCTTACTAGATACCTGTTCTACCCATTCTTTTATCTCTCTTGCTTGCGTTCAACGTTTGAACTTGACTACGGAGAAATTAGACTTTGACCTATCTATGGAGACTCCGTTAGGAGAAACTTTCATTACATCCGTTGCTTAGAAATCTTGCTTGATTCAAGTTGGCACTATCACATTACCTGTTAACCTTATTTCTATAGAGATATTTGCTTTTGATGTGATTTTAAGGTTAACTACTCATCATGCCAAAATTAATTGCTTTTGTAAGGTTGTTAGTTTTCATATTCCTAAGCAACCTGATATTCGAACTCAAGCAATCAAATCATTGAAGTCAAACATTTTTATATCAAGCCATGAAGTCATTCGTTTATTGAAAAATGGATGTCAAGCTTTCTTAGTCATGTCATTGACTTGAACAAAAGTACATCAGATTTGAATAATATTCCTGTTGTTATTGATTTTTCCTGACGTATTTCCTGAAGAATTTCTTGGCTTGCTCCCAGAGCGTGATATTGAATTTTGTATCGACTTTGAATTCGGTACAAAACCCATTTCTAAAATCTCATATCGAATGGCTCCTATTGAACTTCAGGAGTTAAAAATCCAACTGTAGAAGTTGATACCCGAGCCTTTATCTGGTGACTTCCTTTGTGGAATGCACCGAAGCCAGACTCTTCGTAAGGGACACAATATTCGTGCGATAGTAAATTGATAGGTGTCATTGTAACGTGTTATCCAAGGTTGGGATATGAGTCACAGTTGAGAACCACCTAAGTCGATAATCAAAATACGTAGCTTTCTAGGCTTAGTTGATTATTATCGAAGATTCGTTGAAGGATATTCTCGAATCGTTATTCCATTAACGCAGCTGACTCGTAGAGATACAAAATTCGAATGGAGCAAAGAATGTGGGAAGTGCTTCGAAGAACTCAAGAGGAGACTCATTTCGGCACATGTTCTGACCATACCGTCTTAGAAAAACAAACGTGGTAGCTGACGTGTTGAGTAGAAGATCGTATACAAGTACGAGTACGATATTGTCAAAGACTAATTTCGTATAATTTACACATAATAGAGATGGAGATGAAAACTCTAAGTACGTACGTGATGATATACGAGTATAATCGACTTTAATCGATAAAGTTAAAGTTGTTCAAGCTACACACCGGAGCTGGTGAATATGAAGAAGCAGGTGCAAGAAGTTGTTATTCCAAAAGCGAGAATTGGCGATGTGAGCAAAGCTCAAACTTTCGATTTATTAGTCCATTTGAAATTCTCGATCGAATAGGAACTGTGGCCTATAGACTCATTTTACCGCTAAGTATGACGCGTTTTCATAACGTTTTTTTTTACGTATCGATGTTACGTAAATATGTGGACGACCCGAACGACGTCATCGAGTTAGAACCGGACAAAATAGCTGAAGACTTAACGTACGAGGAGGTATCTGTCAAGATGTTGGATGGGAAGGAGCATGCATGTCCTACGCACGAAGGTCATACCACAAGTTAAAGTTTTGTGGAGGAATCATGTTATAGAGGAAATGACCTTGGAGTTGGAAACGGAAATGAAAGCGAGGTATCTTTACCTTTTCGGAACACCAGTTACGTACGTCAATTTCGAGGACGAAATTTCATAAGGAGGGGAGGTTGTAAGACCCCGAAAATTTTTAAATAAAAAGGAATTTCCTTTATTTATTATTTTGAAATAGTAAGGGTTGATTTGATTAATGTGGTTAGTTATGGGTAAAATGCGCAAATATTTTAAATAAGCAAGTGGTTATAAAATATTCATTGTTGTCGGGGAATATTCGTTTGGTCGTGGAATGTTCTTGCTGTCGGGGAATATTCGTACGACGGCGCAGTCTTTTGTGGGCCCCATAACGGAAAGCGATTGAATGAAGAAAACGACAAAAATAAGTTGTTTATAAATAACGGCGTAGTTGTTACCGTTTATACTGTTGGAATACCCGGTGGATAAAGTAAAGTAATACGCGTTGTTGCACAGTAGCACACGGTATTGCACCAATTATTGATTCTTACGTAAGAAGGCACTACTCAATAATTGTTACAGTAATTACTGTTCAGTATTTTATGTTATTGATTCAATAATTGCTGCATTGATATTTTATATTACTGTTGTTTCAATAATTGTCACTACACAGTATTTTTCATTATCGAAGCAATAATTCATATTATCTGAATAATATTATTTGATAACATTATTGGCAATGTCTAGAAAGTTCTGTCTAAGGAGAGGTTTGGTCACCTAATTGCGCGCCAGTAAGGAGAAATTCTTATTGGAAAGCCCCCTCTTTCCTGGGAACGGCCTGGTTGCTAGTATTGTGATTCTGTAATATTATTTGTGAATAATTAATTATTGATTTATATGATGAGAAAAATATTAATTTTATGTGGATATAGATGGAGAAAATTTTTATTGTGACAATTGTTGAAAATTAATATTTTATCTTTTTCCGATAAAATAATTCATTTAAATATATTATTTTAATAATATATTAACGGTGATACTTTTATGATGAATATGAGTATATGAGGAGGAAGAGTATTTTTGTGGCATTAAATGTTTAACACAGATTTTGTGTGTCGGTAGACCTATTTCTTGACTGAAAATTTGATTATAGCCTGTAAAATCGCCTGTTTGTGGATTTCGGTCAATTTCTGTTTGGAATTTGGAAAAACTTCCTTCTGCAAAGTTGTAGAGAATTGAATTTCCTATAAAAACTCGCGAGATTCAAATTTTCTGACAAAAGGGCTATTTATTATGAATTATTGAAGTTTCGGAGTTCCAAAATAATTGATTTTTGGATGTTTAAAATATTTTTAATAATAAAAACGTTTTTTATTTATTTTTCTAGAAGGGAGCACATGTTATTGAGCTGAAATCAGATCTGAAAAAAATGGGCGTAAGAATTTTTAATATATATTATTATTATATTAAATTTTCTGCTTTGGTGTTCTAAGCAATTTCCTATAAATAGGTGCTTAGGTTAGAATTGAAAATCACACCAGAAACTGAAGTTTTCTCTCTCTATATTATCGAGCGTATTCTTGTGAGTATTTTGAGTATACTTTGAGTATTGATATACGGTGCAAGTTCAAGTCATAGCTTATATCCGGTGTTTTAACTAGAAGTGCTGTCTTTCGAGGTAAGGGATGTTATTTTCTTCTCAAATGATATTACTTTTTCAATATCATTATGCTGAAATATTGGTTGGAACTTTTTATCAAAATTGAAACTTTTTCATGTCGGGGTTACTATTCATGAGTTACTATTCACGAGTTACTATTCATGAGTTACTATTCACGAGTTACTATTCACGAGTACTATTCACGAAGCATGATGATATTTTTTGTGAAATTTCTATCTTTTGGTGTCGGAGTTACTATTCATGTATACGTCACTATTCACGTATACGGCACTATTCACAAATACGGCACTATTCACCGAAAAATGAAATTTCTTCTTTTTGTCTAAAATATCTATTCTGGATACTAGCTTTGATTGTATCCATATTTTGATCATTCATGAATTTTACTTCAGTATGATTATTTATGAAGTATTTTTGAACTCAGATTGTTTAAAGTACGAATCCTTAATACTTGTTATTTTGTTTCACTGGATTCGTTTCCTTTAAAATATTTTTCATCATCATCAGTCCTAAATGATGGTGTTACTGAATATCTTTGGCCTGTAGTGCAAAGATGGTTGATTTTATTATGAATATCTTTGGCCCGTAGTGCAAAGATGAACAGGTGTTGAGATGAACATGAACAATTGATGAATATCTTTGGCCCGTAGTGCAAAGATGAACAGGTGTTTAGATGAACATGACCGACTGATGAATATCTTTGGCCTGTAGTGCAAAGATGAATATTTGATTTGATTTGAGATATATATTGATTGATGTTACAGGGATAAAATATTGATGATGGACTTTTAAATTCATAGATGTTAGTAGATTTCATTCTCTACTTAACTCTTCTAATGAATTGTTGTTTCCGCTGCAGTTGTTGATCTAAAACTTGTTGTCTATTGTATTCTATCAGATTTTAACCTGTTGAAGACTAAGGATAATTTGTTGTACATTATCTTAGTCATAATATTCTTTACTGGGCTAGTTGAGCTCACCCTTTTCCTTGTTGTTCCATTTTTTTTCTCAGGAGGCGAGAATGTAGCGAGTACTAGTCGGGGTATGGAATGAAGGTTCTAGAGAGAGTTGTTTAGTAGTCCTCACCATTTTTTTGTAAAATTGTGTATCAATAATTATGATGGGGATTTATTTGCATGTGGATATTGTCTAGATGACAATGTTTGTATTCAAACTCACAGCTTATGGGTTGTAAAAGTTGTAGTTGTTTCTGTACCATGTATTTGACAACTCAGAATGGGTTGGGTGGAATGGACCTATTTTGGGGGTGTCACAGTTGGTGTTCTTGAGGCTCAAGAACACTGACAGTCAGTTGTTAAGGGGCCAAATTTGACCGATCATGATCCAGCGCTCAAGATGTTTTTGGGCGGGGTCTTGTAATGATCGTGTAGTATGAATGTAATTCTACATGAATCATCAACTAACACGACCTAAATATAACATACAAGGAAGACCTGAAGGTACAAAGTGGCTGTCAGACCCTTCCTGGGTTTTCTGGGTTACCCAGAAAACCAGGCAGAGCTTGATAGCTACTTTGTGCCTTAATTAAATCGAGTTCTGTGTGATTATATGGTGGTCCAATGGTTCCAGTGTGTAGCCAACATTCAAGTGAACAGATCTAACATATAAAATTGATCTAAACGCATCACAAAATCTAGATCCATGCCGGTCATAGACAGTGTTCTTGATTTTCTGAAAATTCCAGAAAACGATTCTCGTGATCATCCCAGCTACGTTGACCATCCACTTCATCCATCTTGTTTATTGTTTAATAGATCTAAAGGCATGAATTTGTAGTCCATATGTCATACTATAACCTAGATACAACAACAAGATCAAATACATAAACATACGAGAGATCTGGATGAATAAACAAGCTGTCAGACGATTATGGGCATGAACTGGGTTACCTAGAAAATCTAATGTCATGGTCGGTCAACGACTTTTGACCACGAATAACTTTCAAACTAGACATCAATTGAATCTCATTCTTTTTGTAGATTAACGACTACATTACCAGCTACACATAACAACTTAAAAGCAATAAAAAACATAATCGACCAAAGATCTGTGGCCACTGACATTTGTTGTCAGACCACAGTTTTTTTAGATTTTGCAAAAACTCAAATCCAAGCCTCTAGATGTTATGGATCTAACATCTAGCAACCCAGATCATCATTAGACACCTTATATAACATGTTTAACAAAAAAAATCTAACATCTAACAACAGAATTATGGACAGAAATCATGGCTAGGGTTTATACCTTCTTTGATCAATTGATGATTCCAGACCACTGATTTGGTTATGGTGTTCGTGGGGCTTGGTTTGTGACTGATCTTAGCAAGGAATTTCGGAGGTGAGAGCTTGAGAGGGACTTGGATGTGTAATGTGATCAAATGAGCAATAAAATGACTTTTTCTCTCTCTTGGATCTATTTATATAATGTTGTAATGCGTGGCGGAGATTTGTTGGCTGATATATGTTGCATTTCAGTCACATAGAAGGGTTGGCCAACAACTCCAACACTTGGCAAAATCCAATAATGTAAGAGGGGTATTTTTGTCTTTTTGCATGGAAATTTAATGGCATTCTTATTATTTTGCAAACCCTTAGGGTTTGACCCTTAGGGTTTGACCCTTAGGGTTTAATATAATGTTATAGTTGTGGGTAATATTTATAAATTTTGCAAAGTACGTCAGTTGTTATATAATATTTGATTGGTCGGGGAATATTCGGTTTATCAGGGAATATTCGTAGAACGGCACAATCATTGGTGGACCTTGCAACGGAATTATTGTCGGATTGAGAAAACGACAAAAATATTTTTATGAGAATAACGGCGGAAGTTTTACCGTTAAACCTGTTGAACTACTCGGTAGTAAAAGTACAGTAATACGCGTGGTTGCATAGTAGCACACGTTATTGATTATTGATGTTTACGTGATAAGTCACTCAGTTTTGTTTTATTAGTATTATTAATGTAATAAAACAGAAAAACTTTTTATATAAAACAGAATACTTTTATAAAGTTATTCTATAAATAGAATATATTATATTCTATTTTGCATAGTTTTTTGCATAGTAAAATCTTTTTATATAAAACAGAATACTTTTATAAAGTTATTCTATAAATAGAATATATTATATTTTATTATGCATAGTGTTGTATACTGCCTACATAGTATTTTGCATAGTAAAATCTTTTTATATAAAATAAAATACTTTTATAAAGTTATTCTTTTTATTAGATTATAAATAGAATATATTATATTTTATTTAAAAGATTTTGTTTTAAATATGGACTGTCCGATTAAAAGTAAATCAATCTGGACCGTTCATGAATTAGTTACTATGCAGTCCATTCTTCTATAAATAGAAGCTCATTCCTTCATTATTTCCTACAAATTCACTGAAACTCTAGAGAGAGAGACTATAGAGAGAGTTCTTCTTTTATAATCTTGAGTGTATTTCTTAAGAGTTTAAGAAAGCTTTGAGCGTAGTGCAAGTTTTCTTCGAGTATATCCCCGCCCTACCAGTCGGAATACTCTTCTTTCAAAGATAAGGGATATTATTTGTTGTACTCGTAAGGGGTATTCTTTCTTTCTTATTCGTGAAGAGAATTTCTGTTATTCCATTCTTTATTATTCTGTTGGAATAACCTGTATACGCGGGATAGCCTATACTTGGTGAAATTTTTCTGTTATTCCATTTTTTTTATTATTCTGTTGGAATAACTTGTTTATGCGAAGTACCACATACATGGTGAAATTCTTCTAATATTCCATTTTTTATTATTCTGTCGAAATATCCTGTCGGTGCGTTTACGCTGGACCTGGTTCCATTATTTATTATTATATTGGAATATCCTGTCTGTGCGTGTATGCCGGACCTGGTTCTATTATTTATTATTCTGTTGGGAATAACATGTTTGTGCAGTCTATCGCACTCATAGTGAATCCTTCTGTTATTCCATTCTTTATTATTCGGTTGGAATAACCTGTCTATGTGGATTGCCACGTGCATAGTGAATGACCCTTCGTATTCATTTCTTACTAAATTGTGGAAATGAACTGTCTACGTGGATTATCGCATGGCAGGTGAAAATCCATTGTAGTTGGTTAAAGTTTTGGCTTCTATACTCCATGAAATTAGTGGAATATCCTTGATATTTGCACTTCATCCAGTATCTTTTCACGAAAATATTCTTCTGAGCATTCTTGAATTTTTACTCTACAAAGCAGTATCATGTTGACAATTTGGACGTTATTAGTTCCTAGATAAATTAATTCTTGAACTTGTTTTATTTAATTCTTATATCTTTTTTATCATCCTCATGTTTATAATATGTTGAAAGTCATCTGTGGCCTGTAGTGCATAAATGGACTTGGTATGATTATGACCAGGGATTATTCGGTATAATCATGACCGTAATGTTACAAATAATGTGGAAAAAGTCATCATTGGGCCGTAGTGCATTGATGGACAGTTTTTGGTATGATTATGGCTATGGATTCTCTTCGGCCAAGGGTGCAAAGATGAATTATTTTATGGCATGATCAGGACCGTTGATGAAAACACGATTATCTTTGGCCCGTAGTGAATGAATAATTCGTGGTCGTGATACTAAAGAATATCCTTGGCCTGTAGTGTGACGCCCCCAAAATAGGTATACATCACCTATTCTGAGTCGTCAAATACATGATACAGAATACAAATACATCTTAATTATACAACTGTAGTGTAAAGTACGACAAAACATAAGCTGTGAGTTTTAATAAAAATATTGTCGTCTAGACAATATACAAACTCAAATTCAATATTATTACATTTATTTTCCACTATTTCACTGAATAGTGAGGACTACTAATGCTATCATCTGGTCCGTCACTCCGTTCCCCGACTAGTCCCTGCTACGTTCTCATTTCCTGAAGAGAACAATAAAAGTAAAAGGGTGAGCTCAACTAGCCGAGTAGGAAATATTATGACTAAGATAATGCAGAATATATTATCGTTAGCCTTCAACATTGTTAAACTGATACAATATAACAAGCATCAAGTTTAACTGCATCGGAACAAGCAATCCATTAAAAGAGTCAAGTAGAGAATAAAATCTACTATCTTTTATGATTTAAAAGGTTTTTCATAACTTTTATCGCTGAGACTCAGCTTAATAAATAATCCACATCATCGAATCACCCCTGCACTACGGCCAAGGATATTCTTTAGTATCGTGACCACAATTATCCATGCACTACGGGCCAAGAATATTTGTGTATTCAATAATGGTCATGATCATGCCAACAACTGTCCATCAATACACTACGGGTCAATGAGGACTTTTACCACATCATTTGAAACATTATGGTCATGATTACACCGAATAATCCCTGGTCATAATCATACCAAGTCCATCTATGCACTATAGGCCACAGATGACTTTCAACAAAATATAAACATGAGGATGATGACAATGATATAAGAATTCAATAAAACAAGTTTAAGAATTATTTTATCCAGGAACTAACAACGTCCAAATTGTCAACATGATACTGCTTTATGGAGTAAAATTCAAGAATGCTCGAAAGAATATTTACATGAAAAGATACTGGATGAAGCGCAAATATCAAGGATATTCCACTAATTTCATGGATTATAGAAGTCAAACTTTAACCAACTGAGTATAATAAAGAATGGAATAACAAAAGAAATCACCAAGCATGAGATAAACCGCACAGGCAGGTTATTCCAACAGAATAATAAATAACGGAATCAGGTCCGGCATAAAACGCACAGACAAGATTTTCCAACAGAATAATAAAGAGGGAATCAGGTCCGACGTAAAACGCATAGACATGATATTCCAACAGAATAATAAAGACGGAATCAGGTCCGGCGTAAAACGCACAGACATGATATTCCAACAGAATAATAAAGACGGAACCAGGTCCGGCGTAGAATGCACAGACATGATATTCTAACAGAATAATAAATAACGGAATCAGGTCCAGCATAAAACGCACAGACAAGATATTCCAACAGAATAATAAAGACTAAATCAGGTCCGGCGTAAAACGCACAGACAGGATATTCCAACAGATTAATAAAGGCGGAATCAGGTCCGGTGTAAAATGCACAGACATGATATTCCAACAGAATAATAAAGACGGAACCAGGTCTGGCGTAGAATGCACAGACAGGATGTTCCAACAGAATAATAAATAATGGAATAATAGAAGTTCTCTACATGGATAAGAAAGAAATAATACTACCTACCTTAGAAAAACAGGATACTGGAATAGTGAGGTAGCAGACTTCTCTTCTTCTTTCTATAATTTATCTCTATAATAATCGCTCTAAAGCGTTTGTGAATTGGTGAGAAATGAAGGAAGAATGAGCTTTTATTTATAGAAAAATATAGTTTCGATAATTGCACGTTTTGGGGCTCGAAAAATTACAGTACAATACCTCCAACTTTTCCTTTATTTTTAATTTAGTCATGAAAGTATTATCAAACTTGCACCACCTCCCCTAATAGTAAATAATGTGATTCAATAGTAAATTATGTGAATAAATAGTTCTAGATATCTGAAAATACAAATTACAGTATAGTACCTCCATCTATACCTCTATTTTTAACTTAGTCATGCAAGTATTATCAATCTTGCACCAACTCCCCTAATAGTAACAAGAATGTGAAACAATAGTATACACATGTGAACAAATAGTTATAATCATGTGAAATAATAGCAATCAATTGCTCATTTATCCGGTTAAATACCCGATTGGTCAATATAACCTTCAAACATCAATTATTATCGAAATAATTGTCGATTTTTACTAACACAAATAATTCCAACACAATGAAACCATTTTTATTAAAAATATAAATTTTGAAATTTTGAAGTTTGACTTTTCACAAAAAAGTCAACTGTTTACTTTTTGACCAAATAGTGAATTTTGAAAATTTTTGTGTTTATAGACTATTTTTACTAATTTCATCGTTCAGGACTCAAATATCACGTCCGCGTCTCCAAATTCAACTCCGAACACAACTTCAATTTTAATAACATTCATCATTAATATTATAACTCACAATATTTATCAACCAGGTCGTTTTCAGGAAAGAGGGGGCTTTCCAATAAGGATTTCTCTCTATTGGCGCACAATTAGGTGACCAAACCTCTCCTTGACAGAACTTCTAGACATTGTAAATATTTCAATTTAATAATATGAATAACTTTGTCGTCTCAATTATTGATTAAATAAAATAAAATATTATGCAGATGATACTATGACAATAATCGAATCAGTAATATAAGAGATATGATGCAGCAATTACTGTAGCAATAATTGAGTATAACTGAGTGACTTCTCATGTAAGCATCAATAATCAATACCATGTGCTACTATGCAACCACGCGTATTACTGTACTTTTACTACCGGGTAGTTCAACAGTTAACAGTAAAACTTTCGCCGTTATTTTCATAAAGTATTTTTGTCATTTTCTCAATCCGACAATAATTCCATTGTGGGGGTCCACCAATGATTGTGTCGTTGTATGAATATTTCCTGACCAATCGAATATTATATAACAACATGCGTACTTTTCAAAATTTATAAATATTACCCACAACTATAACATTATATCAAATCCACATCATAATATTCAAAAATATATTTCGAGAAAATTTAATCTTTATTCAAAAAGTTGGGGTCTTACATGTAGTGCAGGGATGATTTGATGGTGTAGATTATTTATTAAGCTAAGTCTCAGCGATAAAAGTGATGAAAAACCTTTTAAATCATAGAAGATAGTAGATTTTATTCTCTACTTGACTCTTCTAATGGATTACTTGTTCCGCTGCAGTTAAACTTGATGGTTGTTATATTTTATCAGTTTAACACTGTTGAAGGCTAACGATAATTTATTCTGCATTATCTTAATCATAATATTTCTTTCTGGATAGTTGAGCTCACCCTTTTTCTTTCATTGTTCTCTTCAGGAAATGAGAATGTAGCTGAGACTAGTCGGGGAACAGAGTAACGGTCCAGATGTTTGCATTAGTAGTTCTCACTATTCTGTGAAATAGTGTGATAATAATTGTAATGAGGACTCCTTTTGAGTTTTTATACTATTTAGTAGACAATATTTGTATTCAAACTTACAGTTTATGTTTTGTCTTATTGTACACGATAATTGTATTATTAAGTTTTTATTTGTATTCTGTACCATGTATTTGGCGACTCAAGATTGGTGATTTATACCTAATTTTGGGGGCGTCACAATATATATAGTTATTAATCATGCATGCATGCATGCATAATATATATCATACATATGTTTGTGTGTGCTGGAAAGTGCATGCATTAATATATATATATATATATATATATATATATATATATATATATATATATATATATATATAAAGGATCAAAAGTAGAATTATTTAGTAGTAGAATGCCTTAAATAATAGAATTTTATCAAAACGGCGTAGTTTTGATAAGACGCGGTGGTATTTTTGTAAAAACGCGGTGGCATGGTATTTACAAAAATACCACTGCGTCTTATCAAAACTACGTTGTTTTGATAAAGTTCTATTATTTAAGAGAGTTCTACTACTTAAGAGGTCTACTCTTGATCCTGTCTGTATATATATATATATATATATATATATATATATATATATATATATATATATATATATATATATATATATATATATATATTATACTCCCTCCATTCAAGGATAAAAGTCCTTATTACTATTTTGGGTAGTCCCATGTTAAATATCCAGTTTCCTTTAATAACCAAACTTTTATAAATTTTATGCCCGTAGCATTAAATATCTCATACTTTTCTTATTCTAATTCTCTCTCCATATTTAATGACATTATTATGGACAATTTTGTCATTTTATTCTTCTTCTTAGTATGCGTGAAAAGTTCACCAAGACTTTTATCCTGGGACGAAGGGAGTATATAATAAATGAGCAAGAGTGTGTATATCTAAGTATGCTGGCTTCTGTTTAAAACAAAGTGTCACTTATTTTGGGACTTAAAATCGCGTGAATGTGCTGGCATTGGTTTGGCTTCAAAGCATGTGTTGGTCAAAACTTAGCATTAAATGATAAGTTAATGGAATTTGGCCCAGGCGAATTTTTAAGTTCTTACGTGTAAAAAATTTGGACCGTTAAATTCAAAAATCCTTCATCTAAACTGTGCATTCATTATAAGATTTCTAAAATTACATTTTTTCCCTCAACTTCAAAAATCTATAAATAAAGAATATTTCATTCATTTGGTTTTTACCAATTCAATAAAAAAAGAAGAAGCATACTCTCATTTCCTACATTATCTCTAAAAGCTTTATATCTCCTCATACAAAAGTTCTGATTATTTTTAGAAAAGAAAATTGGTCCAAGTATTGAGATAAGTTTAATTTTTGTTGAATTATTTCTTACTTGTATTATATTTATAGATATGGGAATATACATTGTTATACATAATTTTATATATCTATATTTCATATATTTATCAAATAAAAAGATACTTGGGTGTCGCAAGGCTACAAAGATACACCTCTATGGACATGAATTCAAACTGTAAGACCCCAACTATTATGAATAAAGATTAATTTTTCTCGAAATATATTTTTGAATTTTATGGTGTGGATTAATTTGATATAATTCTATAGTTGTGGATAATATTTAAAATTTTTACAAAGTAAGCAAGTAGTTATATAATATTCGATTGGTCGGGGAATATTCGTACGATGGCACAATCATTGGTGGACCCCACAACGGAAGTATTGTCGTAGTTAGAAAATGACAGAATTATCTTTTTATAAATATAACAGCGAAAGTTTTACCGTTAAACTGTTGAACTACTCGGTGGTAAAAGAACAGTAATACGCGTGGTTGCATAGTAGCACATGTTGGGTAAAATCTAACTACGCACAACACGCAAATATATGTGGTCAACAAGTAATATAATAGTAAGTAAGTATCGTTCCCTCAGAGATTCCGCCCAAATTTCCCTCACAACTACCAATCTTCTATTAATTCAAATTTTATTAAACTAATCAATTTCCAGTTTGTATCGCAAACATCACAATTATCAAAAATCAACTCAATACCAACAAACCCTAAGTTTGGATTTTCAAACAAATATTGGAGAATTATGCTCGTAACTTTACTCTAAGAATCCCTCTGATTATTATCACCTCATTCCAGTTTAACTCACTATCCTAGTTTATTAATCAAGAACACATAAATAGTATTAATCACCTCTCGATATATTAACACCGTATTAACCCACATCCACAATTAAGATAGAAGTAAGTCAAACACCTCAATTAATCAACTCACTATATCTCTACGTGAATCCTATTTAAATAAGGTTTAAGTTCAAATTCTCCACACGATTACATGTAATGTCAAGCATATCTCTAACTCAACAATAATCAAGAATCTGCTATCCACAAAATTCATGACACATGCTATATTAACTAAGCATAGATTTATATTTCATCTCTCGAATTCATACAAATCCACATAAAATTGTTGATCAAGAAATTCATAAATTCAAGCTCCAATTAATATAGATAAACTGCACAATAGTTTAATTAAACTGAAAACCAAGGTTACACAATCATTGTTCCACTTAGAGATCCATTATAAGCCTAATAAGTAATTTAGCCCATAATAAATGAATTAAATACTGAATAAATAAAAAGAAACATCATCCCAATTACAGAAGATAGAAATTAGAGAAGAATAATAATACACCACCCTTCTCGGCCTTCACTCCTGAAATCTTCGTGATATTATTCCTGTATTCGTTCCTCCAAGCCCTTCTTCTTCGCAATCCTTCTCCAAGGAAATCTCTCACCCGATTGAATGATTGATATTTTCTGAATATATCCTCCAAGTATGTTTAGATCAGCCTATATCTCTTCTCATTCCATGACTCCTAATCCATCTCTAATTTCTGCCCAAGAGAGACTCCCCCAATTCGCAAAGACTTCCCTCAATCAAGTTCGTGCACCAGCGTGGTCCGCGCTAGCCTCAATATCTCTGCTGCGCGCTCCACGTTAGCCCACCAGCAACTTTACCACGCTCCAGCGCGCTCAGCGCTCGTCTGCCTCTCGACACAGCGCGCTCCGCGATAACCCGTCAGCAGCCTTGTACCGCCCCAGCGCGTTCCGCGCGCAGCAGCTACTTGATACAGCGCGCTCCGCGCTAGGCCACCAGAACTCGCAATCTCACTCAAAATGTCCTCCAATACTCCCATTCGCTGGATGAGTCTGAATTACCTACAACAAATGTAAACCCCATCATAAGTAACATGAAAATACCCAAAAACTAACAATATAACAAGCCAAATGAACATAATTCATAGGTTAAAAACCTACTCATCAAATTCCTCCAAACTTGAACATTGCTTGTCCTCAAGCAAAAATGCAATTCAATGCAATGCAACTAACAACTAAATTACGAATCTAGAACTAAGACAATACATATGATTTGTTCATACAGCCTCAGAAAAATTAGTAAACAAACACATTTCATATCAAATTCAATCTGCAATCACTGTTAATCCGTACATCTCACCCTGTTATAACTAATACAGTGTGTGTGTGCGCAACACCCATACTAACTGATAATGAATTAACTTAGTTACATAACCAGTTTCTTATCAGGAATCATACAGTAAAAACTCAAAAATTCAAAGACAGACAAGTTCTAGTATTAGCTCAATATCCAAATTCATGTTCCGAGAAGGGTATTCATGCTCACTTTCTTTCTTTTTATTTTTATTTTTTTTATAGATGGTTGGTGAGTGCGTTTTACGCTCCATCTCATGTTTGCGTTTATAGGGAGTATTTCTTCTCAACCCATCACAAGACTCAACTACTTCCAACACTTTTTTTTAATAGAGCTTATATACCCCAATCTTCCCCCAAGCTTAGGTTCATACCTGTCTTTTTCACTATCTCATTTATACTAGCACTATCCTTTAGAAAATCTTTATGTAACAATTTGAACCAATCCATTAACACAAATGTTATTAAGTGTTATCCATATTATACTAGTTTCAATCAGAACAAGATTCACATCTCAATAGAAATTGCATCAAGATTCTTATACTTAGTGATATACATGTCTACACAATTTCAATTTCATCATTGGCCAAAAATCACAAATACGATCTAATACTGGATTCATGCAACTATATGCAAAAGAAATATATATATATATATATATTATATGCTCCCCAAGTACTATCATGCGACATATATTATAAAACCTAATACCCAATCCCCCAAACTTATATCAAGGAATGCCCTCATTACGTAAAATATGCACAATAAGTAAATAAAATGAGGACTTCCCTGAAAACACGTTACTGCTCGTCTTTCGAAGGAGGGTAAGTTTGCAGGATAGGGGGAATAGGCATAACCACCGGTTGGGCATTAGGATTGCAACGAGAAAATGCCTCAGCAAGCGTATTGAAGGCAGTTGCGTTGTACTGATGCATTAAATCTTAACGATCGGCCAACAACATAAAATGATTCCTTGGAACCCGTGTTTGTTCCGCACTAACTAGTGGTGATGGTTGGTGGATCATAATGTAACCTTCACCACGCGGGTGTGATTGCGCCCCATACCATGCTTTGTACCTCTTAATAGTGGCATGGTTAATTATGGCCGTTGGTTATTATATTGGCTCAGTAGGTTGCCACTGTACTCCAACTTTTCGGCATAAGTCTGTAATGAGGAACCCATGAAGCAAACCACCCGTAGCGCTCCCACGTAATGCCCGGTCAATTGATTTTTGAATACAATCCCCCACATCAACATCGTAAAATGCAATTAAATTGTCCATATGATAGTGGTGGTGAACAATCCCATACAAAAGCTTAGCACGTGCCTTTGTCACATCAGTTTGGTGGCGCGTGGGCATTAGACGAACACATATAAATGCATGCCATGCTTTACCATATCGACTAAGTGCTGATTGAGGAAAACTTATCTTTTTATTCGTTCCGGCTTGAACTACCCACTGAGTACCTGGTTTGCATAATTTCGCAATCAACTCGTCCAGGTCCGGCAACCCATCTTAATACCGATCATCTTGTGGTGTCTCCAACCCAAAATAAGCATTGATCGCGTCAGCGTGAAATGCCACCGGTTTGCCTCGAACCATGGAAACAAGATTGACATGTTCCATTGCATTAGCATAAAACTCCTTAACTATGTTGATTGCCGCTGGGAGTGGTTGTTCTACTAGCTGAAACTAATTACGTTCTACAATTTATAGAGCCATGTCTCCATCCAAATTTGCATTTGTCTTCAATCCTCTTTCTAGCACCAAATTCTTCTTATCGATTGAGGTCTTGAATCTTTATGTGGCCTTTTCACTAACAAATTTCGTATGGTCATAAGCAGGTCGAGTCGTGGAGGATGATGCATGTTGACGTTTGTGGGAAGACATGTTGTTTCTGGTATGATTGGACAAAAGAAGGTGGTTCTGGACTTTTATCAAACTGGTTGTGGGCGGGTTGATTGTTTCCCCCAAACTTGGATGATTGATGTTGCCTTGCTAGCCAAATTATTAAAAACACAGCACCCACTCCTTTGGTATTTAATTCCACGAATGTACCACTCAAATTGATGTCAAAACAGAAAATTTCTTGAGGGATGAAGTGAATTGGCTTACCTTGAAGAAGTTGAAGAGGAATCCCAATTTGTATGAAATTGTTCAAGGGGTGGATTAGATTTAGGATTTGAATGTTGTGTTTAAGCTTGGTAGTACCATAACTTCTAGGATGGCGGGACTTCATATAGATAGTAGGAAACCAACGTGGGTGGAGTTGGGAAGTGCAAAGGGTAGTGGGGTTGGAAATTGAAAAGGAGAAGGAGAGTAAAGATGGTGTAAATGGGAGTTATGGGGAATAGGAAGTGCAATAGAATTGGGAGATGTGAAGAGTTTGCATGTATTGAGGAGAGGTGTCTTGATTCAGTATATAACACGTTGTTCCAATTGTGCAGAATAAGACAGTCCCGAGTAGCGCGGTCAGCGCTTGTTATAAACTAGGCAGAACGCACTCCGCGCTTGGTATGCAAGAGTTACTGGAATGGTGGCGCGGTCCGCGCTGTATGTAGGCTTAAGGTAGCACTGTCTGCGCTGTATGTAGGCTTATGGTAGCGCTGTCCGCGATCTGAATCCAGGAAGTGAGGGTTGGTGCAGTACGTTCCGCGCTAGAGGATCGGCGTCTATGGCACGGTCAGCGCTGGTCTAACAGATGATGTTGGAGTGCTGGCACAGACTGTGCTTGGTTTATCCTTTGGGTAGCGTGGTCAGCGCTGGTTTAGCAGTGGCTATTTGTCCTTGAACTTCCTGTAAAAAATGTAATTCTCTAATTAAAATGTGTACTTGACTCGATTAGAAACCAAAATATACTACTCCCTCCGTCCCAGGATAAAAGTCCTTATTACTATTTTGGGTTGTCCCATGTTAAATGTCCTCTTTCTTTTAATAACCAAACTTTTACACATTTTTTCCTATTATGCCCGTAGCATTAAATATCTCATACTTTTCTTATTCTAATTCTCTCTCCATATTTAATGACATTATTATAGGCAATTTTGTCATTTTATTTCTCTTCTTAATATGCGTGAAAAGTCCACTAGGACTTTTATCCTGGGACGGAGGGAGTAATAATTAAGTTAAAAAATTTAGATCTTGGGTTGCCTCCCAAGTAGCGCAAGTTTTAGCGTCGCTAGCCCGACGGTGCCTCTTGTATCATTGTGCGTCAGTGAGAGTAATGTTGACAGCATCCCATTTTGTATCTCCGCCCCAGTAATGTTTTATCCGTTGTCCATTGACCTTGAATGTTTCTAGTAGATTTCGACTGTATAGTTTGATTGTACCACTAAGGAACACTGTTTTGATTGTGAATGGTCTCGACCACCTTGACTTAAGCTTTCCAAGGAACAATCGCAATCGTGAGTTAAACAACAGTACCGATCGCCCCGACTCGAAAGTTTGGTGCACGATTTTCTTGTCGTGCCATTTCTTGACATTCTCCTTTTATAGTTTAGCGTTTTCGTATGCCTGAAGTCGAAATTCATCGAGCTCGTTTAGTTGTAGCAGCCTCTTTTCCCCCACAGCTGCTTGATCGAAGTTTCTGAATGGCCCTGTAGGCCTTGTGTTGTAACTCAACTGGTAGGTGATACGCCTTCCCGTACAGCAGTTGATATAAGGACATCCCTATTGGCGTCTTATAAGCAGTCCGATATGCCCATAGCGCATCATCCAACCGTAGCGACCAATCCTTTCAATTCGGGTTCATCACATTTTCCAGAATTTTCTTTACCTCTCTGTTCGAGACTTCAGCTTGCCCACTGGTTTGGAGATGATAGGTTGTCACCACCTTGTGGTTGACCCCATACTTTGCCAAGAGAGCTGTAAATGATTTATTGTAGAAGTGTCTACCTTCATCACTTATGATATCTCTTAGCGTGCCAAACCTCGTAAAAATATTTTTCTGTAAGAATTTTACCACCACTTTGGCATCGTTAGTCGGTAACGCTACTTCTTCAACCTATTTTGACACGTAATCCACTACCAGCAAAATATACTGATTTGACAATGAGGAAGGAAATGGCCCCATGAAATCGATGCCCCATAAATCAAAAATCTCAACTTTTAAGATAGTTTGGAGTGGCATCTCATTCCTTTTTGATATGTTGCCCACTCGTTGACATCTATCACAAGTTTTAAAAAATTGATGGGCGTCTTTAAATAGCGTGGGCCAAAAAAACCCTGCTTGGAGGACTTTTGCTGCTGTTCTCTCACTAGCATAGTGTCCTCCGTATGCCGACGAATGGCACTCATGCAGTATACTATGTACCTCTCTGTAGGGCACACACGTTCTGATCATCTTGTCAGCGCATTGTTTGAATAGGTGAGGCTCATCCCACATATACCACTTGACGTCATGAAGAAACTTCTTCTTTTGTTATCTTGTAAGATCAGGGGGAAACATGTTGCTCACTAAGTAGTTCGCGAAGTCCGCGTACCATGGAAATTCTGCTGCTACCCCAATCAATTTCTCATCCGGGAATTACTCGTTTATGACGCCCTTGTCCTCCTCTTGTGTAACCAGATTGTCCAGCCTAGACAAATGATCAGCGACTTGATTCTCCGTCCCCTTCCTATCCTTTATTTCTAGATCAAACTCTTGAAGAAGGAGAATCCACTGAATAAGGCGTGGTTTAGCATCTTTCTTCGTAATTAGATACTGAATAGCCGAATGGTCCATGTAAACTATCACTTTAGTGCCGACCAAGTATGTCCTAAATTTATCAAATGCATATACCACTACAAGTAGTTCTTTTTCTGTCGTTGTATAATTCATTTGAGTCTCCGTAAGTGTCTTGCTTGCATAATAAATGGCGTGAAATACCTTATCTCAATGTTGTCCCAAAACAGCCCCGACTGCATAATCGCTTGCATCACACATCAGCTTGAAAGGTATATTCCAATCTGGTGCAACGATAACCGGGGCTGTAGTTAACTTCTTTTTCAACAGCTCAAAAGCCAAATTACATTCTTCATTAAATCTAAACACAGAGTCCTTCTCTAAAAGACTACACAACGATTTTGCAATTTTAGAGAAGTCCTTTATAAATCTTCTGTAGAACCCCGCATGTCCCAGAAAACTTCTGATTCCTTTCACGGAGCTCGGTGGAGGCAATTTCTCAATCGTGTCTAACTTAGCTTTGTCCACTTCCAGTCCTTGAGCCGAAACCTTGTGGCCCAAAATTATGCCCTCCTCAACCATGAAGTGGCATTTTTCCCAGTTAAGTACAAGGTTTGTCTCCTCGCATCGTTGTAACACCATTACCAAATTCCCAAGACATGTATCGAAATTGTCTCCATGGACAGAGAAGTCATCCATGAAGACTTCCACGTTTTTCTCCATTATATCGGAGAAAATGGCCATCATATATCGTTGGAAGGTAGCCGGTGCATTACATAATCCGAATGACATTTTCCTGAACGCGAACGTGCCGTAGGGACACGTAAATTTGGTCTTCTCTTGATCCTCAGGAGTGATGGCAATCTGGTTATAGCCCGAGTACCCATCCAAAAAACAATAAAAATCGTGACCCGCCAATCTGTCCAACATTTGGTCGATAAAAGGTAGCAGAAAATGATCTTTTCGGGTTACCTTATTTAACTTCCTATAATCGATGCACACCCTCCAACCTATTACTGTTCTTGTCGGTATTAAATCATTATCTTCGTTTTTTACCACAATCATTCCCCCCTTTTTCGGCACACAATGAACCGGACTAACCCACTTAATATCAGATATCGGGTAAATGATTCCAGCATCCAATAATTTCAGAATTTCCTTCTTTACTACTTCCTTCATAATTGGGTTATGTCATCATTTTTGCTCCACCGTTGGTTTTGCGTCATCTTCCATCAGAATCTTATGCATGCAAAACGAAGGGCTGATTCCCTTGATATCCGTTATCGTCCACCCTATCGCTGCCTTATGTTCTCTAAGCACCCTTAGCAACTTCTCTTCATGCAAAACGTTAAGTGCAGCAGAAATAATCACAGGTAAAGAATTTGAATTGCCTAAATATGCATACATAAGATGTTTAGGGAGTGGCTTGAGTTCAAGAGTTGGTGGCTCCTCCAATGATGGTCTCAATTTTTTCGTGGCTATCTCATCCGTGTGTAGTAATTCACAAGGTGTTTTGAATCGGCTTACTCGTGGCAATGAGTCCAACATCTGTAAGTAGTCCATAAATTCTAGGTCATCGATCTCCTCATCCCCCAATAATGTTGTCTCTAGAAGATCGTTGCTCAGACTCTTTCCCATGTCTTCGTTGACTATTTGATCAATGATTTCTATCCGAAAGCACTCTTCTTCACCCGCGGGAAATTTCATGGCTTTGAATACATTAAACTTGACTTCTTGATCTTGGACCGTCATCGTTAATTCACCTTTTTGTACGTCGATGAGTGTCCTACCCGTCGCCAAGAAAGGTCTCCCTGTTCTTGTCCTCCTCAAAATCTAGAATAATGAAATCAGCAGGGAATATAAACTTGTTAACTTTGACCAATATGTCTTCCACAATGCCTCTCGGATACGTGACTAACCTATCTGCCAACTGTAATGAGATGTTCGTAGGCTTTGGAACCGGCAATCCCAATTCTGTGTAAACTGATAATGGCATAAGGTTCACACTTGCTACTAAATCACATAAACATTTATTAAAAGCCGTATTCCCGATCGTGCATGGAATAGTGAAACTCCCCGGATCTTTCAACTTGGGTGGAAACTTTCGCTGTAGAACTGCGCTGCACTCCTCTGTTAGTGCCACTGTCTCGAAATCTTCGTCTAGCTTCTTCTTTTTAGACAGAATCCCCTTCATAAATTTTGCATAACTCGGCATTTGCTCTAGGGCTTCCGCAAACGAAATGTTAATTTGCAATTTCTTAAATACTTCAAGGAACTTTGCAAATTTCTTGTCTAATTTCTGCTTTTGAACTCTTTGCTGAAATGGCGGTAGCGGATACACAACTGGCGTGTCATCTAACTTTGTTTTCTCAATTCGCGAATTCACATCCTATTTTTCTGTATCCACTATGTTATCATTACTCTTATCATCAGAAACAGCTGAATTGTCTGCATCTTTCCCAATCATTTGTTTTCCATTCCTCAAGGTAACTGCCTGACACTGTTCATGATTTCCCTTTGGATTTCTTTTGGTGTCAGTCGGTAGGGTCCCTTGTGGTCTGTTATTCAATGCTAAGGCAATTTGTCCCATCTAGTTTTCTAAATTCTTGATGGCCATTTCTTACGATTTCATTTCCATTGCTTGGTTCTTCATAGCTACCTCGTTACTTGTTATATACTTCGATAACAATTCTTCTAAATTCGATTTTCTCTCTTGACGTTGAACTAGTTGCTGTTGATTCTGAAACCCTGGGGGGTACGATGGTCGTGGAGCTTGCTGATTCTAATTAATATTCCACGACTGATTCAGATTATTCCTATTCCCTTGATTATATGCATTTTGATATGTGTTCTGAGGAATTCTGTTGTAACTACTCATGAATTGTACTGACTCTGGGTTGATTACACATTAATCCGTCAAATTTTCCCCTGCGCACAACTCACAAATAACTGCAACTGTCTATGCCTGTCCCCCGGACCACGTCGAACTTCTTAGCGAGTCCTGAAATCTGTGATGTTCTTGCCGTCACTCCATCTACTTCTAACACTCCAACGACCGTAGGTTGTGTCATTCTTGCCATGGGCCACTGATAATTATTAGACGCTTTAGTCTCTATCAACTGGTATGCCTCCTCATAAGTCTTAGCCATAAATGCTCCCCCCGATGCCGCATCAATACTATTCCTGAGATTCCCATGTAGTCCGTTGTAAAATGTATTCAACTGCAACCATTTGGGCAGTCCGTGATGTGGGCATTTTCTAAGCAATTCCTTGTATATCTCCCATGCCTCGTACAGTGACTCCCCATGTTGCTGATCAAACATGGTAATCTCATTCCTCATCTTTGCAGTTTTTATAGGGGGGAAGAATTTTGCTAAGAATTTCTGAGCCAGGTCCTCCTACGTCATTATCGAACCCGCTGGTAGAGAGTGTAACCAACTCTTCGCCTTGTCCCGTAGAGTGAATGGGAACAAGTGAAGCCTAATTGCCTCATCTGACACCCCATTATACTTGAAAGTGTCGCATATTTCCATAAAATTGATTAAATGCTCGTTCAGATCATCATTAGCCATTCCCCCAAACTGCACTGAATTCTGCATCATTTGAATTATCCTAGGCGTGATTTCGAACGTGTTTGCAGCTATTGCAGGCCTGGTGATACTCGACTGTAGCTTAGTCACCTTGGGTGTCGCAAAATCTCTCAACACTTTCTGATCTTCGGCAGCCATTTCTTCTTCCTTATCAGAGTGTTCGAATTCATCCCTTGTTTCCTTTATCCACTTACTTAACCTCTGAAACCTTCTATCGACGTCGTCCTCAAAAGGAAGCAAGTCTGGATTTTTTGATCGAGTTTGCATAAACCAATATCAAAAACCTAAAATTCGAAGAACAAAACAAAACAAAAAGTGTTTAAGTAAAACTGGACTAATTAAATTGATATTGCAAAAATAACAAAATTTGTATTGAAATCCGCGGCAACGGCGCCAAAAACTTGTTGGGTAAAATCTAACTACGTACAACACGCAAGTATACGTGGTCAACAAGTAATATAATAGTAAGTAAGTATCGTTCCCTCAGAGATTTCGAACAAATTTCCCTCACAACTACCAATCTTCTATTAATCCAAATTTTATTAAACTAATCAATTTTCAGTTTGTATCGCAAACATCACAATTATCAAAAATCAACTGAATACCAACAAACCCTAAGTCTGGATTTTCAAACAATTATAGGAGAATTAGGCTCGTAACTTCACTCTAAGCATCCCTCTGATTATTATCACCTCATTCCAGTTTAACTCACTATCCCAGTTTATTAATCAGGAACACATAAATAGTATTAATCACCTCTCGATATATTAACACCGTATTAACCCACATCCACAATTAAGATAGAAGTAAGTTGTGACAACCCGAGAATTAGACAATTTATTAAAATCTTAAATGATTGATTTAAGGTCAAATATTAGATCTAGATAGAAAATAAGTGTATGTGTTTGATGTTATTAGGATGGAATTCTGAGGATTTCAAAATTTTGTGAAGGATTTAGGTGAATTATTCAGAATTAAGTTTATATGTGTTTATGTTCTGTGTTTATGATTATGTATGTGTTTAGAACGTGGTTAAGGGTCATGGGTTGACCAGATAAATTATATCTGTGACAAACCCTAAGTTTATATTAAGAACATCAACGTTCAGCTAGAAAACCCTAACGTCTGATAAGGAAACCTAGAAATCGGTTCTGGAAACCCTAGTTTCAGTTCCGGGAGTCCGAAACCCTAATTCGGATATTAAAAAACCCTATATTGGGAATGCAATGCTATACATAAGGTTTAACGTTATTAATTGTAAATTAATTAGGGAAAACCCTAATGAATTACTGGAAACCCTATTTGAGTATTAGAAAACCCTAATACCATATCTAAAAATCCCAATTTCAGATTTCGAATATTTGAAACCCTAATCTGGGAATATAACGGAGAATTATAATGCTCAAGTGATTTAAATTATAAGCTTAATAGGGTAAAGCTTAATTATTTAGCAAACCCTAATTTCCAAAATTTGAACCCTAATTATTTTGTTTGAAACCCTAAATCGGGATATTAAAACCCTAACTGGGAAGCTTGAAGTTAAGTATAGAGTTTCTATGTTATTAATTGTAAGTATATTTAGGGATAACCCTAACTGATTTATTTGGAAAGCCCTAATTTCTAACGTAGGAAACCCTAACATGCAATTAGAGAAAACCAAATTATTAGCTTATAGAGTTTAATGTTAATTAAGAAGCCTTAACCCTAATTAGGAAACTTGAATGAGATTAGTAAACTTTATTGTAATTAGGAAACCCTAATCTAAATTAGGAAACCTAATTTTAAATTTGAAAGATTATTTTCTATGTAAAATCCTAATTAGTGAGTTATAAACTCTAATGACTAATTATGATCCTAAATGCTAAATTAGCAAATTTAATTAGGAAATAATAATCCTAATTGGCAAGCTTAATTAGGAAACTATAATATAATTATCAAATCCTAATTATAATTTAGAAATATTAATTTCTATTTTTGAAACCTAAATTGGAATTTTTAGAAATTCATTTGTTAAAACCTAGAGGGTTAAATCCTAAACCCTAAGGGTCAAACCCTAAGGGTTGAAACCTAATGATTATGGAAAATTACCAAGTTACCTTGTACTTTATGAGCCAAATGACCAAAATGCCCTTTTAGCATTATTTAATAAGATAACTTGTGTAGGTTGCCATAACTTTAGTTGGTGACCAACCTTTGCTAGGCATGTGGTCTATGTGCTAGCCTTTAATCATCAACCATCAACCATCTAGCATCCTATAAATACAATGGATCTAAGATCAAAGTTCAAAAGTAAGCAAAATTCACTTTATTTTTTCAAGCTAGCCAAACCTTCTCTCTCTCCCATCCGAAATTATAGAGTGAGAGTGACTAATAAGCTAAGCCAAGAACATGTGTTAGCTTGCCAAGAACAAACACCAAAGATCAGATTCAAAATTTGAGCATTTATGAGGTATAAACCCTAATTCTAGAAATCCTTAGATCTGTTGTTAGATATTCTGATTTTATGTTTAAATGTGTAGTATGTAGTATATATTAGTGATCTGGGTTGTAATATCACAGATCCATAACACGTAGATGCTCGAAATTGATGTTTTTAGAAATCTGGAAATCTGGGAAAAAGTGGCCTGACAGCCGAATGTCAGAGCCCATAGATTCATATGTGTAAGTTGTTTGTTGTGTTTTATGTTTTGGATATGTAGTCTGCCATATGATCTTTAATCTGAGACTTGAATCAACCTCATAGCATGTCTAGATCGTGAGTTATTGGTGGTCAAAGGTCGTTGATCGACCATGACCAACTGAGTTTCTGGGCAGCCCAGAAACCCAGGTGGGTCTGACAACATTTTTCGAGCATCAGATCTTGTTATGTGTTAATAGTTTGGTCATGTTGTTGTTTGTTTATTGTAGTCTGGTATGTAGACTACATGTTTAAGTTACCAGATCACTTAGATCATAACTATAATGGCCAAAAATTAAGGTCAAACTAGAGTTGACCGTCTGTTTTGAAGAATTCTGGGAAAACCCATAATTCGGCCAAGAACAGTCCCGACATGCCCTTTGACCGGCTTAAATATTGAGCTGGTTATGTTGTTAGACTAATCTGATGTTACGAAGTTATACTCTGACATTATGACTACAAGTGAGAACCTTTATATCACACGAAAAATACATAGACTGCAAACTATAGGGACCCAAAGTATGTAACTCGATTCTGGTAAACCCAGAAAAACGAAGAACAGGCCTGACAAAGAATTCAATAGCTTATAATTTTCTGTTGAATGATAGGATTTCTAGCACACAAGTTGGACATTGTAGTATTGCATGTCAGCTTCATAATACATGTCTCATATTACCCAGAAACATGAAGATCATAAATTTATAAGTGGTCAAACATAGCACCCGGTTAACTGACATGGTGTTCTGGGCAGCTCAAGAACAGGACCAAGAACACCTATAGCGACGGTTCTGTCGCTATAGGGGCCTTTAGCGACGCTTATTTTCGGAAAATAGATTATTTTAATAAATAAATAGAAATAAATGGTTTTTAAATTATTAAAAATACATATTAAATTCTGAAAAATTATTTTAAAGCCTGAAAAATAGTTTTTAGTTATTTGGAGTATATTGCGAAAATATTTAATATTTTGGAATATAAATGGTATTTATTTATTTAATTATAATATTAGATAAATTATTTAAAATAGTTTTAATTCATGAAAAATTATATTATGGTGTTAGAAAATATTTTAAGTTATTTTTGATGACTTTTGATATTTTGTGATGAAATTCATTAATATTTATTATTAATGGTAGTTAATATATTTAATGAATATATTAGATAAATTATGGAAAAATAGAATTAATGCTTTAAAAATCATATAAAAATGATTTATGTGTTATGAAAATATTTTGAGTTATAAAATATAACTTTTGATATTTTGTCATGAAAATATTAATATTTTAATATTTATAGCAATTATCGGATAATGAATTTGATTGTTTAAAAATCATAGAAATATGATTTTAAGGTATTAAAATACTTTGTGATGTTATAATTATATTATAATATTATGTTATGATTTTCATTGATATTTAGTATTAAATTAATATTAATGATCAAGGAATAATGTGGTATTTATATTAATATCAGTTATTGATTTATGTTTTTAATTACTTTAAAAACATTTAAAGGAAATAATAAAGTATTGAAAATACTTTGAGATATTATAAATATGATATAATATTATGGCATGTAATTCATTAATGTTTAGCAATAAATAAATATTAATGACTAAGGAATTATGTGGTATTTAATACATTTAAATACGAGTTTAATGATTGGAAAATTATGATAAATGATATTAATTATCTGAAAATTTTTACCAGTCTATGAAAATTGTTTTGACTGATATTATGATTATCTAAGATTATTGTTAATTATTTAGGCAGAGTTTAATTGAACTGAAACTCGATATTGTCCGATTAGACCGTCGGGATGATTGAATTGTGTGGGTTTCAACTTAGACTTTAATAGCCTAGTTTGATGCTAAGTCTATGTGTTATATAGACTGATAGGATAATGTGATAATGTGTTTAGGTTATTTTATACTGTGATGATATTATTCTAATATTTGGAGATCGGTATTATCTGTATTAGGTCTTGGGATAAAGCTAAGTTATATTTCGTATCGGTAATCAATGGTTCAGGCAAGTTTGTTTTTTCTTAACTCTACTAAGAGTGTTTCATTCAGTTATGCTTATGGTTAATCATTACTGATTGCCATGTAGAATTGTACTCTGTACATCTTGTATGTATAAGTCAGGTATGAAAGGCTGATCACCTTCATTTCCAGTTGGTCCAGATACATATTGTTCATATGTAATACTTGTTCAGTCAAATGTTTGTTCATGCTAATTCATAACTACATTGTGAAATATAGCCAGCTTATTATTCTAAATCTTTCAATCATGATATATCCTTAAATTGTATTTAAACTTGCTGGGCAACTTTCATGCTCACCCTTGCTATATAATGATAAAACATTGCAGATAAAGACGAATGCTTTGGATACAAGGAAAGTTAAAGACAGTTCCAGCTTAGAGTTAATATGCGCGTTTAGATTTGTAATAGTCTTGTATGATGATAATATCATGTGTCAGATAAGTTATGAAATGTGTATAAGTTATGGTTACTCGACCTTGGGGATAGTATATAATGTTTAATGTATAAATAATTTATGTTTATATCTTCCGCAATAGTAGTAGAATGATTGAACCAGATCCGCGGTGATTTGGGGCCCGGATTCGGGGCTCTCACATTTGGTATCAAAGCTGTTGGTTATAAACCTAGGGTAGAGTTACCTTAGACTAATAACAGCAGTGATTAGGATAAGATCTAACTCACATAGAGTTAGTGTGTCGGTAAGATTCAAAGACGAATCTCGACGAGTTATAAAGATACGGAGTTCCCTAACTCTGATAATAAAGGTGAACAGTAGTGATGAATAGATAGAGTCTAAAAGACTAAAAGTACAGTGATAGGAGATCGTAAAACAAAACGATCAAGATATAGAAATGAATCGTAATATATACGATGAGATCACCCCGTGATCTGATAAGGTTATGACAGCCAGAAAGAATCATTCTGATGATTGAAAAATCTACAGCAGGATGCTGCGTATCAGTTGTACTATAAAATGGTATTATGAAAACTCATGAAAGAGTTATGGATTATGAATACGAATTAAATGAAATTCGTATTGAGAAGGGTGTTGAGATTAGGTGGGGATTTCAATTGAGGACTCATGTCGGCAGCTGAGTTGTATGATTCCTTGTATGGGCGGGGAATTTGTACTTGGTTTTAGAATCACTTAGCTTCCTAGTCGATGTAGTGGTTAGGTTGACCAATTCTTTGTATCGGCGGGGAATTGGCCGCTTAGCTTCCTATATTGATTAGTGGCCGAGTTTGGTTTGACAACCACTTAGTTTCTGGCATTGATAATCATTGAAATGTTTGTGTCGCGCTATTTGCTATATGCAGGTTAAGAGGGTTATTCCTTTCTCATGTGTATAACAAATAGATAGGTCATAGGTAGAGAATATAAGTTTAAGTACAAGTTCTTAAAACTCATACTTATGTGACATTCTTGACTCATAGTTATATGAAATATTTATGAACCCTCAGCGAATGGACGCCAAAGGTCTGATTAGGGTAAGTTCTTAAACTCATATGATTGTGGCAATTAATGAACTCATAAGTGTGGTTTTATGAACTGGGTATAGTTGTGTGTTAATGAAGTATTGAGGATTTCAGGAACAGATAGATTGTTATGCAAATGATTATTAGTGGAGGCATTAGGTTTTCTTAAACTCCTAGCTATGATAAACTTCAAAATTTTGACATCAAGCTAAATACGCACTATGTGCCTTTTAAAAAATGTAGACTCGTAATCATTTTTGAAACGGTTTAAAGTATAGTCTATGCTACTTATTTCAGCTAGACTCAAATGATTTAAAATATCAAAATTTGTTTTTAATTATCACTCATGTACATGTAACCTGGTGCAGAGATGATAAAAATGTGATGGAGTTGTAAATACAGGAATACTTAGGGTGAACTTGACCTGAAGTCGCTGTTCCACTATTGTATGATGTGTTATGACAAAGTCATACAATGACGGCATCCTCAAACGGACTGTTAATACAGTACGGCATCATGACGTCATTCTCGAAAATGTTTTCAAAACATTTAAATTGCCAACGGGGTTTGGCTACACCTAAATAATTTGATTGAATTGAATTATCGATATGAGTCTATGCTATTTGATTCAGCTAGACTAATGTTATGAAAACTCTAAGTGTTCATTGAAAGAATTTTCCCGAACCAAATTGTTTTGGTGTGGAATCCTATGATAAGACTGAGGTGAACGATAATGTTTGGATAAATAATCCAATCTAGTAGCGTAAATATTCGCTACCCATGATTAATACGTTATGCATGACATAAGAGTACGATAGGCTAATCACCTAAAGTACTAGTAATGGTAGTTTACATTCTTTGTGATTGTAAACAGACCAAGTAATGTACATTTTTGCGGTATAAATACCGTTAAATCTATGTGTTCATGGTCTATATGACCCCTCAGCACAATTTGAAATCTTTTACTCTTATGAGTGGTGAATTGGGTAGTATGTGATATGTGTGAATGGTGTAAGGTGTAAAGTGAATTTCGGGGACGAAATTCTTATAAGGAGGGGTGAATGTGACAACCCGAGAATTAGACAATTTATTAAAATCTTAAATGATTGATTTAAGGTCAAATATTAGACCTAGATAGAAAATAAGTGTATGCGTTTGATGTTATTAGGATGGAATTCTGAGGATTTCAAAATTTTGTGAAGAATTTAGGTGAATTATTCAGAATTAAGTTTATATGTGTTTATGTTATGTGTTTATGATTATGTATGTGTTTAGAACGTGGTTAAGGGTCATGGGTTGACCAGATAAATTATATCTGTGACAAACACTAAGTTTATATTAAGAACGTCAACGTTCAGCTAGAAAACCCTAACGTCTGATAAGAAAACCTAAAAATCGGTTCAGGAAACCCTAGTTTCAGTTCTGGGAGTCTAAAACCCTAATTCGAATATTAAAAAACCCTAGATTGGGAATCCAATGCTATACATAAGGTTTAACGTTATTAATTATAAATTAATTAGGGAAAACCCTAATGAATTACTGGAAACCCTATTTGAGTATTAGAAAACCCTAATACCATATCTAAAAATCCTAATTTCAAATTTCGAATATTTGAAACCCTAATCTGGGAATATAACGGAGAATTATAATGCTCAAGTGATTTAAATTATAAGCTTAATAGGTTAAAGCTTAATTATTTAGCAAACCCTAATTTCCAAAATTTGAACCCTAATTATTCTGTTTGGAACCCTAAATCGGGATATTAAAACCCTAAGTGGGAAGCTTGAAGTTAAGTATATAGTTTCTATGTTATTAATTGTAAGTATAATTAGGGATAACCCTAATTGATTTATTTGGAAAGCCCTAATTTCTAATGTAGGAAACCCTAACATGCAATTAGAGAAAACAAAATTATTAGCTTATAGAGTGTAATGTTAATAAGGAAGCCTTAACCCTAATTAGGAAGCTTGAATGAGATTAGTAAACTTTATTGTAATTAGGAAACCCTAATCTAAATTAGGAAACCTAATTTCTAAATTTGAAAGAATATTTTCTATGTAAAATCCTAATTAGTGAGTTATAAACTCTAATGACCAATTATGATACTAAATGCTAAATTAGCAAATTTAATTAGGAAATAATAATCCTAATTGGCAAGCTTAATTAGGAAATTATAATATAATTATCAAATCCTAATTATAATTTAGAAATATTAATTTCTATTTTTGAAACCTAAATTGGAATTTTTAGAAATTAATTTGTCAAAACCTAAAGGGTTAAATCCTAAACCCTAAGGGTCAAACCCTAAGGGTTGAAACCTAATGATTATGGTAAATTACCAAGTTACCTTGCACTTTATGAGCCAAATGACCAAAATGCCTTTTTAGCATTATTTAATAAGATAACTTGTGTAGGTTGCCACAACTTTAGTTGGTGACCAACCTTTGCTAGGCATGTGGTCTATGTGCTAGCCTTTAATCATCAACCATCAACCATCTAGCATCCTATAAATACATTGGACCTAATATCAAAGTTCAAAAGTAAGCAAAATTCACTTACTTTATTTTTTCAAGCTAGCCAAACCTTCTCTCTCTCCCATCCGAAATTATAGAGTAAGAGTGACTAATAAACTAAGCCAAGATCATGTGTTAGCTTGCCAAGAACAAACACCAAAGATCATATTCAAAATTTGAGCATTTATGAGGTATAAACCCTAATTCTAGAAATCCTTAGATCTGTTGTTAGATATTCTGATTTTATGTTTAAATGTGTAGTATGTAGTATATATTAGTGATCTGGGTTATAATATCACTGATCTATAACACCTAGATGCTCGAAATTGATGTTTTTAGAAATCTGGAAATCTGGGAAAAAGTGGTCTGACAGCCGAATGTCAGAGCCCATAGATTCATATGTGTTAGTTATTTGTTGTGTTTTATGTTTTGGATATGTAGTCTGCCATGTGATCTTTAATCTGAGACTTGAATCAACCTCATAGCATGTCTAGATCGTGAGTTATTGGTGGTCAAAGGTTGTTGATCGACCATGACCAACTGAGTTTCTGGGCAGCCCAGAAACCCAGGTGGGTCTGACAACATTTTTCGAGCCTCAGATCTTGTTGTGTGTTAATAGTTTGGTCAAGTTGTTGTTTGTTTATTGTAGTCTGGTATGTAGACTACATGTTTAAGTTACCAGATCACTTAGATCATAACTGTAATGGCCGAAAATTAAGGTCAAACTAGAGTTGACCGTCTATTTTGAAGAATTATGGGAAAACCCAGAATTCGGCCAAGAACAGTCCTGACATGCCCTTTGACCGGCTTAAATATTGAGCTAGTTATGTTGTTAGACTGATGTGATGTTACGAAGTTATACTCTTACATTATGACTACAAGTGAGAACCTTTATATCACACGAAAAATACATAGACTGCAAACTATAGGGACCCAAAGTATGTAACTCGATTCTGGTAAACCCAGAAAAATGAAGAACAGGCCTGACAAGGAATTCAATAGCGTATAATTTTCTGTTGAATGATAGGATTTCTAGAACACAAGTTGGACATTGTAGTATTGCATGTCAGCTTCATAATACATGTCTCATATTACCCAGAAACATGAAGATCATAAATTTATAAGTGGTCAAACATAGCACCCGGTTAACTGACATGGTGTTCTGGGCAGCTCAAGAACAGGACCAAGAACACCTATAGCGACGGTTCTGTCGCTATAGGGCCCTTTAGCGACGCTTATTTTCAGAAAATAGATTATTTTAATAAATAAATAGAAATAAATGGTTTTTAAATTATTAAAAATACATATTAAATTCTGAAAAATTATTTTAAAGCCTGAAAAATAGTTTTTAGTTATTTGGAGTATATTTCGAAAATATTTAATATTTTGGAATATAAATGGTATTTATTTATTTAATTATAATATTAGATAAATTATTTAAAAATAGTTTTAATTCATGAAAAATTATATTATGGTGTTAGAAAATATTTTAAGTTATTTTTGATGACTTTTGATATTTTGTGATGAAATTCATTAATATTTATTATTAATGGCAGTTAATATATTTAATGAATATATTAGATAAATTATGGAAAAATAGAATTAATGCTTTAAAAATCATATAAAAATAATTTAAGTGTTATAAAAATATTTTGAGTTATAAAATATAACTTTTGATATTTTGTCATGAAAATATTAATATTTTAATATTTATAGCAATTATCGGATAATGAATTTGATTGTTTAAAAATCATAGAAATATGATTTTAAGGTATTATAATTCTTTGTGATGTTATAATTATATTATAATATTATGTTATGATTTTAATTGATATTTAGTATTAAATTAATATTAATGATCAAGGAATAACGTGTATTTTTATTAATATCAGTTATTGATTTATGTTTTTAATTACTTTAAAAACATTTAAAGGAAATAATAAAGTATTGAAAATACTTTGAGATATTATAAATATGATATAATATTATGGCATGTAATTCATTAATATTTAGCAATAAATAAATATTAATGACTAAGGAATTATGTGGTATTTAATTCATTTAAATACGAGTTTAATGATTGGAAAATTATGATAAATGGTATTAATTATCTGAAAATTTTTACCAGTCTATGAAAATTGTTTTGACTGATATTATGATTATCTAAGATTATTGTTAATTATTTAGGCAGAGTTTAATTGAACTTAAACACGATATTGTCCGATTAGACCGTCGGGATGATTGAATTGTGTCGGTTTCAACTTAGACTTAAATAGTCTGGTTTGATGCTAAGTTTATGTGTTATATAGATTGATAGGATTATGTGATAATGTGTTTAGGTTATTTTATACTGTGATGATATTATTCTAATATTTGGTGATTGGTATTATCTGTATTAGGTCTTCAGATAAAGTAAAGTTATATTTCGTATCGGTAATCAACGGTTCAGGCAAGTTTATTTTTTTCTTAACTCTACTAAGAGTGTTTCATTCAGTTATGCTTATGGTTAATCATTACTGATTGCCATGTAGAATTGTACTCTGTACATCTTGTATGTATAAGTCAGGTATGAAAGGCTGATCACCTTCATTTCCAGTTGGTCCAGATACATATTGTTCATATGTAATACTTGTTCAGTTAAAAGTTTGTTCATGCTAATTCATAACTACATTGTGAAATATAGCCAGCTTATTATTCTAAATCTTTCAATCATGATATATCCTTAAATTGTATTTAAACTTGCTGGGCAACTTTCATGCTCACCCTTGCTATATCATGATAAAACATTGCAGATAAAGACGAATGCTTCGGATACAAGGAAAGTTAAAGACAGTTCCAGCTTAGAGTTAATATGCGCGTTTAGATTTGTAATAGTCTTGTATAATGATAATATCATGTGTCAGATAAGTTATGAAATGTGTATAAGTTATAGTTACTTGACCTTGGGGGATAGTGTATAATGTTTAATGTATAAACAATTTATGTTTATATCTTCCGTAATAGTAGTAGAATGATTGAACCGGATCCGCGGTGATTTGGGACCTGGATTCGGGGATCTCACATAAGTCAAACACCTCAATTAATCAACTCACTATATCTCTACGTGAATCCTAATTAAATAAGGTTTAAGTTCAAATTCTCCTCACGATTACATGTAATGTCAAGCATATCTCTACCTCAACAATAATCAAGAATCTGCTATCCATAAAATTTATGACACAAGATATATTAACTAAGTCTAGATTTATATTTCATCTCTCAAATTCATACAAATCCACATAAAATTGTTGATCATGCAATTCATAAATTCAAGCTCCAATTAATATAGATAAACTGCATAATAGTTTAATTAAACTAAAAACCAAGGTTACACAATCATTGTTCCACTTAGAGATCCATTATAAGCCTAATAAGTAATTTAGCCCATAATAAATGAATTAAATACTGAATAAATAAAAAGAAACATCATCTGAATTACAGAAGATAGAAATTAGAGAAGAATATTAATACACCACCTTTCTCGGCCTTCACTCCTGAAATCTTCGTGATATTATTACTTCCTTTGTTCCTCTAAGCCCTTGCTTTTCGCAATCCTTCTCCAAGGAAATCTCTCTCCCGGTTGAATGATTGATATCGTCTGAATATATCCTCCAAGTATGTTTAAATAAGCTTATATCTCCTCTCATGCCATGACTCCTAATCCATCTCTAAGTACTACCCAAGAGAGACTCCCCCAATTCGCAAAGACTTCCCTAAATCAAGTTCGCGCACCAGCGCGGTCCGCGCTAGCCTCAACATCTCCGCAGCACGCTCCGCGCTAGCCCACCAGCAACTTTTCCACGCTCCAGCGCGCTCAGCGCTCCTCTGCCTCTCGACACAGCGCGCTTCGCACTAGCTCGTCAGAAGCCTTGTACCGCCCCAGCGCGCTCCGCGCGCGATAGCAACTTGATACAGTGCACTTTGCGCTAGGCCACCAGAACTCGCAATGTCAATCAAAATGTCCTCCAATACTCCCATTCGCTGGATGAGTCTGAATTACCTACAACAAACGTAAACCCCATCAGAAGTAACATGAAAATACCCAGAAACTAACAATATAACAAGCCAAATAAACATAATTCATAGGTTAAAAACCTACTCATCAGAACACAGTATTGATTATTGATGCTTACGTGAGAAGTCACTCAGTTATACTCAATAATTGCTACAGTAATTGCTGCATAATATCTCTCATATTATCAATTCAATTATTGTCACAGTATCATCTGCATAATATTTATTATTATTAAATCAATAATTGAGATGACAAAGTTATATATAGTATTATTTGCAATACTGACAATGTCTAGAAAGTTCTATCAAGGAGATGTTTGGTCACCTAATTGCGCGCCAATATGGAGAAATCCTTATCGAAAAGCCACCTCTTTCCTGGAAATGATATGGTTGTTAAATATTGTGAGTTATAATATTAATGATGAATAAGTTCGTAATTTTGTTGGGATTATTAGTGTTAGTGGAAATCGACATCTATTCCGATAATAATTGGTGTCTGGAGGTTATATTGACCAATCGGGTAATTAATCGGATAAATGAGTAATTAATTGCTATTAATTCACATGCTTATAATTATTTGTTCACATGTGTGTACTATTGACTCACATGCATGTACTATTAGGGGAGGTGGTGCAAGATTGATAATACTTGCATGACTAAATTAAAAATAGAGGTATAGATGAAGGTACTATACCGTAACTATTTTTTTACATGTGTGTACTGTTAATTCACATGAATGTACTATTGATTCACATGATGTACTATTAGGGGAGGTGGTGCAAGTTTGATAATACTTGCAGGACTAAATTAAAAATGAAAGAAAAGATGAAGGTATTATACTGTAATATTTCAAGCCCCAAAACGTGCAATTATCGAAATTATATTTTTCTATAAATAGAAGCTCATTCTTCTTTCATTCTCACCAATTCACTAAGACTCACAAGAGCAATTATAGAGAGAGAATCTATAGAGAGAAAGAAGAAAAGAAGTCTGCTATCTCACTATTCCAGTATCCAGTCTTCTTCAGAGGTAAGGGATTTTTTTTTTCAGTATTCATAAGAAATAATATTTTCTTCCATACTCTGTAGTATTTGAGTAAAATTATTTTGTCTCGTATTCCTGATTATACCCTCATTTTGTTAAAGTATTGCTTCTATACTCCGTGAAATTAGTGGAATATTGATTTCTTTGCTGTTCAAATTATTTTTGATACAATATTATTCTTGAATTTTACTCTACAAAGCAGTATCATGTTGACAATTTGGACATTATTGATTTATGGATAAATTAAGTTATAAATCATTAAAAATTTATACTTTGCTTTCTTTTAATTGAATTCTTATATCATTGTCATCATCCTCATGCTTATATTGTGATAAAAGTCATCTATGGCTTACGTGCATAGATGTACTATTGATTGGTATAATTATGACCATAGATTATTCGGTATAATCATGACCATTGATGATTACATGAATATCATTGGCCCGTAGTTCATGGATGATTCGATGGTGTGGTTTATTTATTAAGCTGAGTCTCAGCGATAAAGTTGATGATAAACTTTTTAAATCATAGAAGATAGTAGATATCATGCTCTACTTGACTCTTCTAATGGATTTCTTGTTCCGCTACAGTTAAACTTGATGTTTATTAAATTTTATCAGTTTAACACTGTTGAAGGCTAACGATAATTTATTATGCATTATCTTAGTCATAATATTTCATACCGGGCTAGTTGAGCTCACCCTTTGTTTTCATTGTTCTCTTCATGAAATGAGAATATAGCTGGGACTAGTCGGGGAATGGAGTGACGGAATGGAGTGACGGTCCAGATATTTGCATTAATAGTCCTCACTATTTAGTGAAATAGTGTGATAATAAATGTAATACGGACTCCATTTGAGTTTGAATACTGTCTAGAAGAAAATATTCGTATTAAAACTCTCAGCTTAAGTTTTGTCATATTTTACACGACAGTTGTATAATTAAGTTGTATTTGAATTAGTACCATGTATTTGATGACTCAGAATAGGTGATGTATACCTATTTTGGGGGCGTCATAGTTGGTATCAAAGCTTAGGGATATGATCCCTGGCTAAGATGTGAGACTAGAACTAGGAGGGGAGGGACGGGAAATTCCTTCGCTAGTATGACCTACCTAAGTTTATTTGGTATTTATTTGGCCGGTCAGAGTATAGGAATAATATGTGACATGTCAATTAACCCTTGTTTTCAAGCATTATTTGAAAATGGCATTCGAAAATGTTGAGATAAACAATGAAGCACATGAGACCGTTGAGTCACCAACGATCAATACCCAGGATAATGTGCATCAGGGTGGCAATAATCCTCAGGAAAATAACAACGCTGACTAAATAATGAACGATGGGATGTTCAGAGGCTTTATACAATTCATGCAACATCAGACGAGAATGACTCCTATTCAAAATATAGGTAGAAACACTGGAAACTCTCGGACAGTCATCGCTAAACAGTTCAAAGAGCTGGGACCACCGGAGTTTTTCGGAGAGCCAAAACCACTTAAGGCAGAGACATGGATAAAGCAGATCACCAAGATATTTGATGTCTTGGGATGCTCCGAGGAGCAAAATGTTCCCTTTGCCACCTTCATGTTGCGAGGAGAGGCATATTACTGGTGGGAATCTATAAAGCTTACTCAACCTGCCACACTAAAGATGTCTTGGGAGAAGTTCCAAGAACTGTTCAACGACAAGTACTTTCCCGAAAGTATTCGTCACATAAAGGAGGTAGAGTTTATCAAGCTGGAGCAAAACAATATGACCGTGTCACAGTATGAAGCTAAGTTTGCCGAGTTGTCCCAGTTTGCGTCCCACTTGGTTAATAATGAGGAGAGAATGACGCGGTTGTTTCTAAGAGGTTTGAAACCTGAGATACATCAATACCTAATTTCTCACAAACTGTGTTTGTATTCGGATGTTGTAAATAGGGCTAAGTTATTGGAGCGCAATAACGAGTCAACCCAACCAAGAGAGAGCAGCCGACAAAATGATAATACCAGTGGTAGCAGTCATCGAAGCGGTGACAACAAACGTGGAGGGAAGTCTATACCTTATTTGATACCAGTTCTACTCATTCTTTTATTTCTTCTACTTGCACTCAACGTTTAAATTTAACTCCGGAGAAATTAGACTTTGATTTATCTGTTGAAACTCTGTCGGGAGAAACCTTCATTATATCCACTATTTATAAGTCTTGTTTGATTCAAATCGGTAACCGCACGTTACCTATCAATCTTATCTCTTTGAAAATACTTGAATTTGATGTGATTTTAAGGACTGATTGGTTAACTACTCATCATGCTAAAATCGACTGTTTTCGTAAGATTGTTAGCTTTCATATTCTTAACCAACCTATTATGCGAATTCAAGCAACCAAACCACAAATTTAAACAAAAATACGTCAGATTAGAATGATATTTCTATTGTTAATAAATTTCCTAACGTATTCCCCGAAGAACTTCCTGGCCTACCCCAGAGCGTGAAATCGAGTTTGGACAGGGAATATTCGTACGACGGCACAATCATTGGTGGACCCCACAATGAAAGTATTATCGTAGTTAGAAAACGATAAAAATATCTTTTTATAAAAATAACGTCGAAAGTTTTACTGTTAAACTGTTGAACTACCCGGTAGTAAAAGTACAATAATACGTGTGGTTGAATAGTAGAACACAGTATTGATTATTGATGCTTACGTGAGAAGTCACTCATTTATACTCAATTATTGCTACAGTAATTGCTTCATCATATCTCTCATATTATTGATTCAATTATTGTCACAGTATCATTTGCGTAATATTTATTATTATTAAATCAATAATTGAGATGACAAAGTTATTTATATTATTATTTGCAACATTGATAATGTCTAGAAGTTCTGTCAAGGAGAGATTTGGTCACCTAATTGCGCGCTAATAATGACAAATCCTTTTCGAAAAGCCCCCTCTTTCCTGGGAACGATCTGGTTGTTAAATATCGTGAGTTATAATATTAATGATGAATAAGTTCGTGTTGATTAAAGATGAAATTGATAGTTTCATTGTGTTGGGATTATTAGTGTTTGTGGAAATCGACATTTATTTAGATAATAATTGATGTCTGGAGGTTATATTGACCAATCGGGTAATTAATCGGATAAATGAGCAATTAATTGCTATTATTTCACATGCTTATAACTATTTGTTCAGATGTGTGTACTATTGATTCACATTCATGTACTATTAGGGGAGGTGGTGCAAGATTGATAATACTTGCATGACTAAATTAAAAATGGAGGTATAGATGAATGTACTATACTGTAATTAGTTTTTTTCACATGATTATACTATTAAGTCACATGAATGAACTATTAATTTACATTATTTACTATTAGGGGAGGTGGTGCAAGTTTGAAAATACTTGCAGGACTAAATTCAAAATGAAGAAAAAGAGGAAGGTATTATACTGTAATATTTCGAGCCCCAAAACGTGCAATTATCGAAACTATATTTTCCTATAAATAGAAGCTCATTCTTCTTTCATTCTCACCAATTCACTAAGTCTCACAAGAGCAATTATTATAGAGAGAAAGAAGAAGAGAAGTCTGCTACCTCACTATTTCAAAATCCAGTTTCTTTTAAGGTAAAGGGTATTATTCTTTCGTATTCATGAAGAGAGTTATTTTCTTTCAATACTCTCAAGGGTTGTTATTTCATTCTTTATTATTATGTTGGAATAACATGTCTATGCGAAGTACCGCATACATTGTAAAATTCTTCTATTATTCCATTCTTTATTATTATGTTGGAATAACCTGTCCGTGCGGTCTATCGTATACCTAGTGAATTCTGTTGTTATTCCATTCCTTATTATTCTGTTGGAATATCTTGTCTGTGAGGATAAATTAAATTATAAATCTTTAAAATTTATCTTGAACTTGTTTTATTGAATTATTATGTCATTGTCATCATCCTCATGTTTATAATATGTTGAAAGTCAACTGTGGCCTGTAGTGCATAGATGGACTTGTTATGATTATGACCAGGGATTATTCAGAATAATCATGAACGTAGTGTTATAAATGATGTGGTAAAAGTTCTCATTAGCCGTAGTGCATTAATGGACAGTTGTTGGCATGATCATAACCATTGATGAATACACGAATATCCTTGGCTCGTAGTGCATGGATAATTTGTGGTCGTGATACTAATGAATATCCTTGGCCGTAGTGCAAGGATTATGTGATTTATTTATTAAGCTGAGTCTCAGTGATAAAAGTGATGAAAAACCTTTTAAATCATATAAAGATAGTAGATTTTATTCTCTACTTAACTCTTTTAATGGATTGCTTGTTCTGCTGCAGTTAAACTTGATGTTTATTATATTTTATCAGTTTAACATTGTTGAAGGCTAACGATAAATTATTCTGCATTATTTTAGTCATAATATTTTTTACTGGGCTAGTTGAGCTCATCCTTTCTTTCACTATTCTCTTCAAGAAATAAGAACGTAGCCGGGACTAATCGGGGAACGGAATGACAGTCCAGATGATAGCATTAGTAGTCCTCACTATTCTATTAAATAGTGTGACAATAAATGTAATGAGGACTCCATTGAGTGTGGATATTCTCTAGATGACAATATTCTTATTAAAACTCTTAGATTATGTTTTGTCGTATTTTACACGACTGTTATATAATTAAGTTGTATTTAAATTTTGTATCATGTATTTTTTGGCGACTCAAGATTGGTGATGTATACCTATTTTGGGGGCGTCACAATTAAACGTGTTGCATAGTAGCACATGGTACTGATTATTGATGCTTACGTGAGAAGTCACTCAGTTATTATTATTATTATTTGCAATATTGAAAATGTCTAGAAAGTTCTGTCAAAGAGAGGTTTGGTCACCTAATTGCGCACCAATAGGGAGAAATCCATATCGGAAAGCCCCCTCTTTCCTGTGAATGATCTGGTTGTTAAATATTGCGAGTTATAATATTAATGATGAATAAGTTCGTATTGATTAAAGATGAAATTGATATTTTCATTGTGTTGGGATTATTAGTGTTAGTGGAAATCGACATCTATCCTGATAATAATTGATGTCTGAAGGTTATATTGACCAATCGAGTAATTAATCAGATAAATGAGCAATTAATTGCTATTAATTCACATGCTTATAATTATTTATTCACATGTGTGTACTATTGACTCACATGCATGTACTATTAGGGAAGGTGGTGCAAGATTGATAATACTTGCATGACTAAATTAAAAATAGAGGTATAGATGAAGGTATTATACCATAACTATTTTTTTCACATGTGTACTATTGATTTACATGAGTGTACTATTGATTCACATGATGTACTATTAGGGGAGGTGGTGTAAGTTTGATAATACTTCCATAACTAAATTAAAAATGAAGGAAAAGATGAAGGTATTATACTGTAATATTTCAAGCCCCAAAACGTGCAATTATCGAAACTATATTTTCCTATAAATAGAAGTTCATTCTTCTTTCATTCTCACCAATTCACTAAGACTCACAAGAGCAATTATAGAGTGTGGGCAAAGAAATCGTGCCTTGCCAGTTAGGATTTCGTGTTGGCTGAGGAGGAGAGAAATCCACGAAGAGCACGCAATTGATTGATTGATTTAAGAGAGGAGAACGAAAGGTGGACGATTAGTTCAACGACGCGTGGCAGAACTCGTAGAATCTGAAAACCGTGTTAGGGTTATTGGGATTCCAAGAGCCTTCTTCTTGAGTCCTTTTGAGTTGAGAGCGAGTGTCCAAACCCTTTAGTTCTTTTAGGTGGAATATCCAAGCCTTAAGTCACCAAAAGAGTTCAAGTCCTGTGTCTGAAGAGAGGTCCCCTTCCCAATGAAATGGAAGGGGTATTTATAGGGTTTTCATGAAAGTAGTCATGTGCAAGGCACATGCTTTCAGAGAAATTCCAAAAATACCCTTTAGTTATCAAAGTAATGCCCATATTGCCCTATCCTTCTAGCCACCAATCCAATCCCTCAATCAATTCCCAAAACGAGCCGCCTCCACAAGCCTTTTGCCTCGGGACACGTGGAGGCTTCTCCCGAGTCTAGCACATTTATTTCTAACTTCTCTGTCTTCATTCAATTAGGTTATGCAAACCCTAATTTACGTATTTAATGAGGTCGTGGAACCCTAATTGTACATTTAATTTAATTAGGTCATGTGAACCCTAATTTTACACCTGGGCCCACATTTGCCACCTGCACGAGAGTCGCATTCCCAAATAAACGATCGTGCATGAATACTTCAAGCCTTTGAACGATTTTTGCGGGATTTTACTTTATAGGTCTTGAAGACATGGATCCTAGAAAAGGGAACCTCTAGGGAACCAAACCCTTAGGGTTAAACCGTCGGGAGGCAGAACCTAGCAGGGCTCTTCCATGAACATACTGAAAAATCTTGTGAAAATCTTTCCGTAGTTTGCCCAATATTTGTTTCCTTATTTTTTTGGAAATTAAGACAAGGAAGATCATCAAATATTACCAAATAAAATTCAATCTAATAAAACCTTTCTTTTGGTATACTAAATATTTCCTTTTTATAAAATCAAATCAAATCTTAATTTTATTTTGGAAATAAATTTTTTTCTTTATTTGATTTTGAAGATAAATATCCTTCCTTATCATTATTATTATTATTTAGAAGGAAAAACTTAATTTTTGAAATTTCCCTTTATTGGGAGAAAATCAAAGCTTCTTCTTTTTTTCATATTTAGAAAATAATATCTTTATATATTTTCATTTAGAAATAAATTCAAAGATACTTATCTTTTGGAAATCAGCTTGAATCCTTCCCTTAATGGTAAAATAGTGATTGATTCCTTTTCCGTTGCAAGCATACTTTGGGGCTATACATGTATTCATATGTACGCATCTCCCAAGCCATTCACACCTCCTTGCTTATCTTGCTTCATTTTGGATTTTCTTTCTTCCTACGAGCCAAGAAGATCCTCAAGGGAGCAGCAAGAAGACATTCCTCAATCCGAGTGAGAGGTAACAAAGAGAATTTTTCTTTATAAGGCCAAACCCTAGGGGTTGAACCTTATAGGGCCGAACCCTATGGGGGACCCAAACCCTATGGGAGACCCAAACCCTTGGGGCCGAACCCTTGGGGCTCCATTCCTTCTTCTCATCTTCGCTTTTCAATTTGCTTACTTGCATGTTTTTTTTTCAAATTTCTCTTTTCTGTTTCAGGCAATTGTAGTCTTTTTTTGTTTCAGAGCCCCGTCACCTTGATCATATCTTGGTTTTTTCCCTCAGAATTCATCAAAGAAGAATATAATTGTGGCGGCGAAGGTGCACTCGTTCCAAGCGATTTGATTTATGGGGTAACAGGACCTCAAAGGAATGAGTAGAGGGAACAACCCCTAGGGGATCGAATCTTAATTTTTTTTTCCCAGGACTCCCCAATCATTCTTTTGTCTTCTGAGCCCCATTACCTTGATTACATCTTGGTTTTTTCCCTTGAATAATGAAGAAAGACTTTACGTTTTGTCAACGAAGAACACGAAGGAAGAAAAATTCTCTACATACCGCGAAACAACTCCAGATGGCCAAACCCATAGGGCACAAACCCTAGGGGGACAAACCCTAGGGGGGGCAAACCCTAGTAGGTGAATCTTAGGGGGGAGATCAATGTTTTAGGTGAAAAAATGAAGTTTGGGATGAGCCGTTACTATTTAGAGCGTAACTTTTGATTCATTTGGAGTTTTGGGGCCCGTAATATATCAAAACGACCGTAGCGACGAGCCCTACAAAAGTCATCACATTTGGCCATGACATATGTTGTTATAAGTCCAAAAAAAGCTTTGAAGGATGCCTTTTGGATGTCCAAAGTTTTTTTGAAAATTTTTAGAACTTTTTTTCTTGCATAAATGTACTCCCTAACTCTTTCTTACATTGTTTCTTCTTCTTTTCAGGTCTTTTCGACGTCTTTTGGAAGCAAGTCCAGACTTATGACCATACAACTTTTCCTCCACCAGAGAATGAAGGCTTGTTTCTATATATAGCGTCTTGTGGAGGTTGGGATGACTTCTTGTCTGATTCATCTAACCACCTTCAAGAATAACAACATTGGATCAACGAGATACTTTGGAATACTGATTATATGGATAAATGACATTCTTCTTGCATCTAGCTATGTAGGAACATTCATATCCAATAGGACCATGGTGTTCTTCTATATGCACATTCATCACTACTTGGGGTGAATGCACCTTTACTTTATAGGATGTCTATGCTATCTATCGGTAAGCATTTGCCCCCTGCGCGTGAGTCACGCCTTTGGTGAGATGATCGCGCAAAAAATTATAAGTGTTGAAGTCTTGATTTCAGTGTCTGAACACTTCGCGGGGCTTAATGTTTTTCAAGCCTCAGAAACGAAAGTCCTAGGAGAAGGAAGCTCTAGGAGAGCAAACCCTAGAAGAAGGAACCTTAGAGGATCTCTACTGGGATATTTTGAAAATCTTCGATCTAATCTTTCTTACCCTCTCTTGTAATTTCATTTTTCTTTAGAATCAAGAAGTCATTGAGAACAAAGAAGTCCATGAAGGCCTAAAATCCTTGAAGGCTTGATAGCATCGAAGGCTTGATAGCCTCGAAGACCTGCTTATAACTTTGAAGGCCTGATATCATCGAAGACCTAATAGCCTTGAAGACATGATATCATCGACGACCGGAAGATAACCTTGAAGTCCTACTAATAGCTTCGCAGACCTACTGATAGCCTCGAAGGCCTACTGATAGCCTCAAAGGCCTGCTAATAGCTTCAAAGGCCTACTGATAGCATCGAAGGTCCTGATAGCCTTGAAGACCTGATAGCATCAAAGACCGAAAGATAACCTTGAAGACCTGCTGATAGCTTCGCAGACCTGCTGATAGCCTCGAAGGCCTAATAGCCACGAAGACCAAACTTTATGTATTCCTCTCTCTTTAATTCGACAGGTCATGGCCTTTAGATCATGAACTTTTGTATTTTTTTTTCATTTCCTGTATCAGAAAATCATGTGCATATATTTCATACAAACTAACACTTGAATCTATACTTTTCTTTTCTTTTTTTTATAAATCAGAAGAAATAATCAAGTATAAGTGAAAGTTTGACAAATTAATTAATAATCAAATTGCTTTTAACAAAAAACATAACGTTTCATATCATAAATCTTGCTTTTGTCAGCAAAATCATAACGTTCACCACTTTTAGAGATAAAGTGTAACTTTTTTGGGGTTGAGGGCTTATACTCAGGAGCCTCAATTACTTTTATTAAAGTTGAAAGTATAACTTTTTTTGGACCTGAGGACTTATAGTCAGGTGCCTCATTCACTTTTAATGATAAAGTGTAACACTCGGGTGTCTCGTCACGTAGGTCGTCTAATTTTTTTTTAGCAAGTGCAGTCTACGAGGACTTGAAATCTGGTACCTCGTCACTTGGGTCATCCACTTTCTTGGCAAGTACAGTCTACGAGGATTTGAAATCGGGTGCCTCGTCACTTGGGTCGTCCAATTTCTTGGCAAGTACAGTCTACGAGGACTTAAAATCGGGTACCTCGTCACTTGGGTCATCCACTTTCTTGGCAAGTGCAGTCTACGAGGACTTGACCACCATTTAGAGTGGACCACCATCTTAGGTGGGTTTTTTTTATTCGTTAATTCTTGTGCCTCCTCCCTTGGTCATCCAATTTACTTGGCAAGAGATATTCCTGAGGACTTAAACCACCATTTTTGGTGGACCACCATCTTGGGCGGATGTTTAACTCATATGTAGTTCATAGTTTTTTTTCGATGGTACGTAGAGCCAGTATTTGAGTTCTTAACTTCTGAGACTGTACCATGGGTGATAGTGTTGCACGTTTCTTCTCCTAGTTCAATCTCCCCAGCCACCAGTTTTTCATGGTATATCCCCCGCAGACTGTAACAGTCCATAGTGGAATGCCCTGCGTATTGGTGTTATACATAGAAGTCTGGTCTTCTTTTTATTTCTTCCGTTACAACCAATCGGGGCCTTGGAGGTTTCACTACTCCGTGCTCGACCCATTTTTCGTATAAGCTCCTGAACGCCTTCTCGCTGCATGTGATAGCCTCCGGAACTGGCATTCTGATATACTTGTCCCCATGCTTTTCTCTGTTTCGTTCAAATTTCTCATTCTTCTCTCTCTTGCTCCCTTGTGGTTTTGACTGAGAATCCACCAAAGCCACAGTTGTTGTCCTCTTGCTCTTCCATGTATCCATTGCATGACTGGTGGGAAATGTCATGATTGCCTCCAAGTCTTGTGCAAAAGATAAGAGGGTCACAAATAAATCACATGCCTTGGTAATGAGGTGGGGCTTGAAGGCGTCTAAAGCACCATTTTTTTATATGCTAACCAAGTTCTTTTCTTCAATTGGCTCTGCACACTTCTGTGCTTGGGCCCTGAATCTATCCACGTAATATGACAGCTCTTCGTTTGGCTTCTGCTTGAATTGCATGAGCTCTACGATGGTTACCTGTTTCTGCACATAGAAAAATTTCTTAAAATTTTGCAATTTTAGATCATCCCAATCATGGACTGATCCCTTCTCTAAGTTGTAGTACCAACTAAAGGCATTATCCGTCAGAGTCTTGTTGAATTCCCTCATCAATAAATTGTGATTGTTCCTTTCATCATAGCCTAACCATGAAGACGTCGGCCACACGAACCTGGAAATATGTTCCCTGGTATTTCCTTTCTCTCCATTGTATTTTGGAAATTGTGGGGGATGCTCGATATACCCTGTCGGGTAGGATTGTCTCCGAATATGTGATGGGTAAGGTGGAGTAAAGTCTAACTCCAAAGGTCGGGATGTCTGCCTGTGAAGTTGATTAATCACATCGATCATATCATCCTTTGTCATATATTGGCTCGTGGTATGGACTCTTTGTGGTACAAAAATTGGCTGATGTACACTGGCATCATGTAAATTTTGTATCGGTTGTGCTTGTGGGCTGGTTCGTTGAACGAGGCTTGGGATAGTTGGTATCTGCACTTGTGAAAATACAGGGATAGTAATTGGAATGATGTTTTTCTGAGGTTGGCTGACTTCCATTCTGGGTTATGGTACGTCACCACTTTTTTGAGGTTCCAAGTGGATGATTGGAATGGACTGATTCTCCATCAATGGAGGTGCAGTCTGATTCTCCTTATTATTGTTATCGTTGTTGTTGTCCTCGACTCCTGCCGGTTCTCCTTGTGAATTGTCTAGGAACATGGCTTTGAAAGAGGGAATTTGCATCAACTGCTGATGGAAATTTCCCATTTCCTCTTGCTTCCTCTACATCTCCAGCATCATAGCCATCATTTTCTTTTGTCCTTCCCGTGCTTCCTTCAACGCCTTGAGCATCTCCAGTTGCACAGCATTTGTCTGCTCTCCACTTTCTTCCTCGCCTTGCCTTTTCGCGCCTGTCTGCCTGACACTCGTTAGTTGTTGATCAGTCATGTATGGTGATGTTGAACTTCCTTTTGAGTCATCTTCTAGGATGAGTTGATCGAGATCTAGATTCACGCCTTGGAAAGCTTGAGTTGCTTGCCTTTGAATTGGATCCGGTGAGGTAATACTATTTATTGGTGAACTAGCTCTTCCTGTAGTTCTCCCACTTTGAGTTGTGGGCATACCCTTCACGAATTCTACACCACCCCAGTAGAGTCGCCAAATAAATGTGGGCAAAGAAATCGTGCCTTTCCAGTTAGTGTTTCGTGTGGGCTGAGGAGGAGAAAAATCCATGAAGAGCACAGAATTGATTAATTGATTGAAGAGGGGAGACCGAAAGGTGGACGATTACTCCAACGACGCGTGGCAGAACTCCTAGAATTCAGAAATAGTGTTAGGGTTATTGGGATTTCAAGAGCCTTCTTATTGAGTCCTTTTGAGTTGAGAGCGAGTGTCCAAAACCTTTAGTGCTTTTAGGTGGAATATCGAAGCCTTAAGTCACCAAAGAGTTCAAGTCCTGTGTCTGAAGAGAGGTCCCCTTCCCAATGGAATGGAATGAGTATTTATAGGGTTTTCTGGAAAGCTATCATGTACAAGGCACATATTTTCAGGGAAATTCCAAAAATACCCTTTAGTTATCAGAGTAATGCCCATATCGCCATGTCCTTCAAGCAACCAATCCAATCCCTCAATCAATTTCCAAAACGAGCCGCCTCCACGATCCTTCTGCCTTGGGACACGTGGAGGCTTCTCCCAGGTCTAGCACATTTATTTCTGACTTCTCTGTCTTCATTCAATTAGGTTATGCGAACCCTAATTTGCGTATTTAATGAGGTCATGGAACCCTAATTGTGTATTTAATTTAATTTAATTAGGTCATATGAACCCTAATTTTGCACCTGGGCCCACATAGAGAGGGAAGCTATATAGAGAAAGAAGAAGAGAAGTCTACTACCTCACTATTCCAGTATCCAGTCTTCTTCAAAGGTAAAGGATATTATTTTTTCCAGTATTCATAAGGAATAATATTTTCTTCCATACTCTATAGTATGTGAGCAATATTATTTTGTTTCGTATTCCTGATTAAACCCTCATTTTTTTAAAGTATTGCTTCTATACTGCGTGAAATTAGTGAAATATCCTTGAAATTTGCGCTTCATCTAGTATTGTTTCAAAATGATATTTTCTGTACATTCTTGTTAAATTATAAGTTTTTCATGCCAGAGTACTGTCCATGAGTAATATTCAATTTTACGGTACTATTCACAAAGTACTATTCATGGGGTACTATTCACGGGATACTATTCATGGGTACTATTCACAAAAAACTGTTCACGGGTACTATTCATAGGGTACTATTCCTGAAGTACTATTCACAAGGTACTACTCACTCGGGGACTATTCACCCGGGAAATTATTCATGACAAAATTGATTTCTTTGTTGTCCAAATCATTTTGATACAATATTATTTTTGAATTTTACTACACAAAGCAGTATCATGTTGACAATTTGGACATTATTGAATTCTGGATAAATTAAGTTATTAATCTTTAAAAATTTATTCTTTGCTTTTTTTTAATTGAATTATTATATCATTGTCATCATCCTCATGCTTATATTGTGATAAAAGTCATATGTGGCTTACGTGCATAGATGTACTATTGATTGGTATGATTATGACCAGGAATTATTCGGTATAATCATGACCGTAATGTTACAAATGATGTGGTAAAAATCCCCATTGGTCGGTAGTAGCATTGATGGACAGTTGTTGGTATGATTATGACCAGGAATTATTCAGTATAATCATGACCATTGATGATTACATGAATATCTTTGGCCTGTAGTGCAGGGATGATTCGATGATGTGGTTTATTTATTAAGCTGAGTCTCAGCGATAAAATTGATGATAAACTTTTTAAATCATAGAAGATAGTAGATAGCATGCTCTACTTGACTCTTCTAATGGATTGTTTTGTTTCGCTGCAGTTAAACTGATGTTTATTATATTTATTAGTTTAACACAATTGAAGGCTAACGATAATTATTCTGCATTATCTTAGTCATAATATTTCTTACTGGGCTAGTTGAGCTCACCCTTTGTTTTCATTGTTCTCTTGAGGGAAATGAGAATATAGATGGGACTAGTCGGAGAACAGAGTGACGGTCCAGATGTTTGCATTAGTAGTCCTCACTATTTAGTGAGATAATGTGATAATAAATTTAATAAGGACTCCATTTGAGTTTGAATACTGTCTAGAAGACAATATTCGTATTAAAACTCTCAGCTTATGTTTGTCGTATTTACACGACATTTGTATAATTAAGTTGTATTTGAATTTTGTACCATGATTTGGCGACTCAGAATGGGTGAGGTATACCTATTTTGGGGGCGTCACATGAACCGTATGATTCCTTATAGTCTTCAGTAACCGTTATTGATATTATTTATATAAATATCATGAAAATAAATACGACACTTGATAGCTCAAAACAACACTGAGATATTCCTCCAAAAAGGGGAATCATCTGAACGAATTTGAGAATCATAGTGATCTATTGAAAATATTTATATAATATCAATTATGAAAATATAAACTTTGTCAAACTTAGACACCGCCAAGGCTAAGGAGATACACCTCTATGGAGAGGAATTCGAACCGTACGATTCCTTATAGTAGTATTGACTTATTATACATCACATAATAGATAAAATATTAATTGTTATATATTATCTAAATTAAACAAATATAATTGTTATATCAATATTGCTTAACTGATTTATTTATTATTATTGATATCTGTCATCACAAGTATTTGTTCATAAATCATTTATTCATAAAATACTTGTTGCATAATATAAAAGTTATTTAACTTTTATTTCACAAACTTAAAGTGACTTTTCTTTACTCCATAAAAAGTAAATAATTCTTATAATTTGCATTAAATTATATATCTGCTTAAACATAAGCATTTTTGAGTAAATCTAAAATTGATCTATTTGCTTATTCAAGAAGCATTTTTTCACATAAAATATAAAGTTATTCAAACTTTTATAACAGTGCATATTTAAATATTTGCTTATATATAAGCATTATTTGATCAAACATAATTAATATGCTTACTAAGAAGCATATTTTCTCAAGTATAAAAGTCTTTGAACTTTTATAAATTTGTTCTTAATTGATATCTGCTTATTTAAGAAGTATCAATCTGTACTAAATTTTTATCTGCTTATTTAAGAAGCATATTGTTGTAAAATCATTGTAAAAAAGATAAAAGGTCAGGGTTAGTTTTTTTATGTACCTATGAGAAAGATGAGTAATTCTTCGACCAAGACCAGAGTCTTAGAGAGATCAGTGGGAAGTTGGGTCCTTAGTGTACTTGTGAGATTATGAAAGGCTGTTGTTTCAAGACCAGATCATAGAATAGAACTGAACTCAAAAGAAGTACAACTAAGCTTGAGGGGGCGGGGAGCTTTCTGTCAAGATAGATTAGTTGGGAATAGTTGGAAGTTTATCTATTAACTTTGTAAAGGCTTCTCCGCCTGTTGAAGGTATTTATTACTGATAGTAGTAGGTCTCAAGTCCTGGAGAGGAGCTTGAGACTGGACGTACAGCATACTCGGGATGTATGTTGTGAACCAGACAAATCTCGTGCATGTGTGATTAAATTTTTACTATCTTGCATATAATTTCTAACCACTGTAAATTAATTATCCAAAAATTCAAAGGCCTAAGATATTTTTTAATCGGTAATAATCTATTCACCCCCCCCCCCTTCTAGATTATTATTGGACTTTCAATTGGTATCAAAGCGGGGCTCTTTAACTTGTTTGTTGAGTAATACAACTACCTAAGAGTAGATCCATCTATGGCCTACAATGCTACTGGTTGCGGAGAAGGAATATCAATGACCAGATCTCCACTATTTGATGGTACAAACTTTGCCACATGGAAGAGAAGATCAAAATCTATGCTAAATCACAAGGAATCAAAGTTTGGCTTGCAATAGAACAAGGTGTAAAAGGTCCGACAAAAATCGTGTGAGAAAAGATCATTGAGAAATGTTGATGAATTCACTATTGATGATGAAAAGGCTATGAACATTGCATCCATAGCTGAACAAGTGCTGACTAGTGCCCACACTGAAAAAATACAAAAGAGTTAGCAAGTGCAAGAATGCAAAAGAAATCTGGGAAAATTTGATTCTAACTTATGAAGACCAGTCATATTAAAGAAACCATAAAAGATGCTCTAATCCAAGAGTATGAAAGTTTCAAGCTGGAAAAGGTGAAAAGATCATTGATATGAAAACATATTTTTCCAAACAGAATTTGATGACTGGAACATCTAGGGAAGGCATATACAACCAATGAGAAAAACAGAAGAATTCTCAAAGCCCTTCCATCTATATGGAAAATGAAGGTTATTGCTATTAAGGAAAGGCAGACCTAACTACTTATCCTCTTGATAGCCTTATTGGAAATCTTCGTGCCCACGAAGTCGACATGTAAGTCAAAAAAGCAGGATCAGATACAGATATCACAAAGAAAGGAATTGCTTTCAAAGATTTACATATAAATCAAAAGATATGAGAAAAGTTATTGAACAAACTAAAGAGATTGCAAATCTATTTTTAATGGCAAACAGAGTCATCACCAATATCTGAGGTAAATTTTGAACATCAATTATCTAGTACTTCATTTGTCATGTATACCTTAGACAATATAATGAAAAACACCATAAATTACAAGAACAATAATTGTTTTATGAAGATAATAAAATTATTAAAGAAGATTTTCTTAAATTAAAATTTTTATTAGAAAAAGTAATTAAAATTTACAAAAATCTGGAAATGGATAATGCAACTTGATTATAATAATGAAAGTTTAAATGATTTAAATTTGGAAAATGATCCTTAAAAGAAGAATTAGAACAATTTAAAAGAATAAACATCTCATTATTTTTTATAGTACAAGTACACTACTTCCGTAAACTTCGCTTCATTTCTCATTCAACACTTTTTAATTAATGAAAATACTCAAATAAAAAATCATGTGTTAAGTGAAGATATTAAAATCTCAATTTGAAAATGCATCTCTAAAGATAGAACTAGAAAAAACAAATGAAGATCTTCTTTATTAAATCAAATTAATATTTTAACTAAAGAACGTGACGATTATAAATTTTATAGTTCTTTAGTTCACAAAAGGGAAAGAAAACCTTGATGTCATGCTTATCAACAAAGATGTGGATTAACAAAGATTAGGATACATGAGGAATTTAGTAAAAATAAAGGACTTTATCATGTTAAAAAAAAAAAAAGAAAATTATACATCTCCATTTACTAAATGTTCTTACTGTAACGAATGGTCATTCTTTTCACATGTGTGATGCTCGAAATGGAAATTATAAAGGAAAATGATTTGGGTGCCTAAAGGAACGTACATTGCACCAATATAATACAAGAAAGGTTTTTATAATAAAGTCCAAAATCTCATAGAAAGTTTCATCAAAGTTTTTAGGATATATAATAGAGAAATCATGCATCTTATAAAACTGTTACTCATAAAATGCTCGTTTCTACTAAGATTGATATCATGTACCTATTTTTGCAAAGGAAAACACAAATGTTCCTTATACAAAATGGAAAACTCACCCAAATGACCCTTCTGAATAAAGGGTACCAGTTTTGAAATTGATAAATGTTGCAGGTATGTCTTGCAGTTGACTCTAGTAAAAATAACTGAGGACATCATTGTTGGTCTATTGATATTACTTTGTGAAATGATTTCTCTTAAAGAGAGTAAGGATTTTGAAATGAGAATAAAGGGAAATTAATACTTCTAGGAATGCAAATGAAATCAGGTGAAAAAAGATTCTGGCTATGCATGCCATAATTGTTCAAGTACAAGTGGCACATGTCAGTTTCTCAAATTATATATGCATCTATATCTATATATTTGTCCATATAAATTTTTTAAGAATATATATATAGGAATATGTTTTAAAAGAAATATTTAAATCTATTTTTTTTTAAAAATTAATATATTCTATAATAGATTTAATTTGGAACATTCTTTTAAATTTCTATACATCTAACTGTAAATAATCTCCATTCTTGTATAGTAATTTTGGTCAATCAAAGGTAACAACCACAAATTCAAATCATGCAGGAGGGAACTAAATTTTTAAAAGAATTTTTTAATCTTCTTCTTCTGTAGGTTCTGAAAAGTAATTTATACTATTTTCTCCCCCATTTTTTATAATGACAAAGGGGGAGAAGAAAAATATTATTGGGAGAAGAAAATAACTGTTATATATTGTTGCATATTGTTGCATGTTAGTTTTTCAAAAAATTTAATTTTTTTTTTGATGATTACATAAATTGAGGGGGAGCTTTTATGAAAAATAT